>CAJVGK010000018.1:3942779-4163515 GCA_910950805.1 Acrocephalus scirpaceus scirpaceus | reverse complement strand
AGAATCATCTCTGGCTTGCTTCGGGGTGAGGGAAGCCATAGCCCACAGACCCATTTGCTTGGAGCAGGTTTGCACAGATTTCCCCCCCCCAACCGATGCGGGGGGGAGGAAGTTTTGGTGTTCTGTAACCTCTGCTCAGGGGCAGTGAACCCATCCTCTCTTACACAAACTGGCTATGGAACCCCCAACCCTGGGAAAGCCACATCCATGGGACATTCATGTGAGAGGCACCTGAGGGAGTGCCTTAATCCATCAAAGGCCCCCCAAAGTGCTCCTCATAGTCATTCTTGAAGCCTTGTACCACAGGACTGCACGTGATGCAACAAACCCAGAGTGCTGTAAGAGACAATGGCAAACTTCCCCCTCCCCCACCAGGCACTGCCTGGGTTTTTCTACCTAGCCTGAGCATATAATAACCCATCAGATTCTAAGTTTTTTGGGGGGACCTTCACCACCAATAAGATCAGCTGGAGAGGATCAACGGAACATCATTGGGATCCACGAAGTGGTGATATTTTCCTTATTCTGTTTCTGTCACCCTCTTTCTGTACCCCTCACCTGTTTTCTGTTTCTTTCTCTTCTTTTGTCTCTCTCTCTCTCTCTCTCTCTCTGTCTCTCATTTGCTATTAAATAAAATCCATACTATTGTCATTGGCATATGGTCTCGTTTGCACCTTAATTCGGGCAGAGGCATTTCTGACAACCTTTAATAACCAGATCATGACAACTTCCAATCCCTGGGCATATGAATGAGACATCATCTACCCCAGGTTAGATAAAGTGCATGTGTGGGTTGAGTTTTACTTTTTTACCCAGACCAACACCTTCCTTAAGTGTCACACATTGGTGAGATATTGATCTCTCCTGGAAAGAGAAACAAAGAAACTGGACCAAGTCTGAAGTCCCCTTCTGTCCCCCAGGGTACAGATTCGACAAGACAAAGTGGCTAGGAGCAAAACTGACATTTACCACACCTTCTGTACAGACTTCCATACTCCCTGCAACTAACAGGGTTGCCTGGTTGAGGATATAACAGTTCCTTTATTTACATACACCTGTGAGAAACGAGCCTCACTCTAAAATTTTAAAAATTTAATAAGGGATAAAAAGGGACTCTACAGCGCTGAGTGCATAGCCGTTGCTATCTCCCTAATGCGCACTGCAAAGATCACAGGTAATTTCAAAGCTTTTTATTTACAATTGTTGAATACACAAAATACAAATGCATATTCATACCCCTGTCACTTCCTCTTCTTCACTCTGTATGCTAATTGACAAAAAGGCTATTAAGCATGGGTAGTTTGTTCCCTGAAATGAGTCAGGGGTTCATTCTGGGGAGGGGTCACCAGAAATGAGGAAGTAAAATGAGTCTTCCTCATTCTGACCTTTCTACCTTTTCAATGCATACTTGACAAATGAATCCTTGGTAGAACTTATAGTTTCCTGTGTTCAATGGGTCCATCAAGCATGGGAAGTCTGCAACTATCTTGTGTCCTTGAGATCTATTTACCACATTTTGTTTTTCATTACAAGCACAGCTACACAAAGTTGACAAGCAATGAGTTACTAGATCCGGGATAGCTTATCTAAGATCCGGCTTCTGTTAACTGCAAACAAAGCTTATCTACCTACTTCAGCTAATTCAGCAACCATAATCTTAACTTGCCTAAAATCCTTAATTCTTCAAAATTAATGTCTCAGTTCGACCCCTGACCTATCGTGCAGTAGTGTACATTTGATTTTTGGGAGTCATGTATGTCATTTCCTCACAACATGTATGCCATTTCCTCACAATGACAATTGGGGAGTTACTGATAGTCGAAGGGTAAGTGGCAGAAGTCCTCCTCACATCCTTTCGATGTTATCTGTCTGGTTCCTTCAATGTTATCTAATCATATAGACAGTTTTAGCTATTTCCACAAATTTACCTGAGTTATTCTCACTATTGTCAGTCAGTTACAAAAATAAAAGCATTCTACAAAGGTTAACATTACAATGCACACCACATAGTCCCTATTTTAATATTTTGCAAAAGCCTAAACTATCATATATGTTTATCACACTAAAATATATAAGCTACACATGGCCAGGGCATTGGCCACAAAAGCTGACAAATTATACTTTATCACAAACAGTTAGAAGTTATTACAACTTGTACTACATCAAAATCATTGTGATTAATAATAATTTGCAAAAGCTAATACATAATAGTGAAAGCCAACAACTACATAGTTATTTATAACACACTGATGTCCTACTGAATCACTAGAGATTCAAATGAGAACACTAAGAAAGCTGCAAACTATATTCCTGTTGTAAATCCTCTAATGAACTGTTAACTTGCCAGGCTAATTCAAGATTAGAGGGTTGTCAGCACTGGTAATTTCTTTATTGCTGATCACCATACCTGGAATGTAGCACTAATGGACTATGAATTTTCTTACCTTTTGGCACTTTTCAGCAGACAGACTGTGTGCTCTGGCACACTGGCATTAATATTGCACCTGTTATAAATGCATATTATAAAGTTGGCTTTTCGCAACTATTGAAATTAATGCTATATGCTTTTTGTAACTAACCCAGAAGAATAAGGAAAGATAATCAGGAAATTCCCCACATTCTTGGATTATCTGGATGAAGATAACAAGGACAGACCCCCAAGGTTCCAAAGGAAGAATTTATTGATCCTTTGTTATCAGAAGAATGGGACATGAGACGACCAAGAGACGACACCAAGAAATTTATCTACAAGGAGTAATAGAATGTTAATTTGGTGAAATGGGGCAGGTTGGGGGGGGGCAAAACCAAGAAAATATCCAAACTCAAGAGGAATGTTTGAATAATGCATTAGGGTCTTTTGAATATGTAACAAACTGGTACATTTAAAGGAGTATTGTTCTGAGTTAAGGTGTGCTTTCTGGCTGCATGCCAGGCACCCAGCCGTACCATTTTTGCTTGTCTGTCTCCTAATTGTCTCTTTTTTAAAATTTTTATTAAACTTATAAATTTTTCTAAGAAAGTGAACCTCGTTTTTCACACACCAGCATTACTCTGAGCTGTAGGGCTGATTCCTCTGTTTTGCCATAGACTTATGAGCTCAGCAGCTAAAACTGCTGGGATTCCAAGCTGCAGTCTAGGGAAACCCTTGTATTTCCTCTGCAGTTTCCTAATCTGGGAGCAATAGCTCTCTGGAAACGGTTGTAAATGATATAACTTGTACATTTTTTTTGTAACTTTAGTCGGGTTTCTTCGTCTTTGCCCAGGAGAAAAGGGAACTGAAGTTTGTTTTTAAAAGACTTTCACCAGGTGAGGCTTGATGAGTTTAACATCTACATAGTTGGGAGTAACCAGCAGATACACAGATGCTAGCAGATAAGAGACCATTAATGGACATTACAAACATCAACCTCAAAAATCACCCCTTTGTCACGAAAATTAGTCCACAAACATGAGAGGTTTATGTCCAAAAAGGAGACAGAGGAGTCCTGTTACTTTATTCAAATAAAAGGAGAGGTCGTGGGGCGTTTCCCCTGGGGTCTCTCAAATTGTTAGAGGACGCAGCCCCCTTTTTATCCTGATTTCCCAGCTGCATTTCCCTCTCTCTTTACCCATTGCCTGAGGTACTTGAGAGGTACAGACTTCCTGAATCTCCTAATACCTAAGACCCCCTTCTAATGTGTATCCCCCCCTTTCTTTTTCCTTGTGTCTCTGTTCTTTTTCTCTAAATCCAGGGATTTAACATAGTCTTGAGTGAGTAACAGTCTGTGTCAATTAGTGGAGTTCCTTTGGATTTTGTGGTTCCTCTCATTGCTTCTTTCACTTCACAGTATCTGGCTTCATCTACCAGCAGGCCCACAGTTTGTAGACACCTTCTCATTCCTTTCACCTGGGCATGGTCATGAGGCACTAATTTTGAAGACTTTAGAAAAGCTATGTATATTGCTGATTTAGCTGAAAAGGTAAGCTTTGCTGAAATCATTTAAAACTTAGAGGATGGTTAAAGAGAGACCAGATTTTAGATAAGCTATCCTGGATCTAATAACTCATTGCTTGTCAACTTTATGTTTGTGTGAAGCTTCCTTGTAATGAAAAACAGAAGCTAATCAATACCCCAGGAATACAAAACAATTGCAAACCTCCTGTTTTCAGAAACAACCTATCGAAATAGGCCTGGAAAACAGGAAACAGGGAGTCCTACCAAGGATCCATGAATCATGACACAGCAAAAGGTTGAAAGGTTAGAACGAGGAAGACTAATTTTACTTCCTCATTTCTAGTGACCCCTCCCCAGAATAGACCCCCGACTCATTTCAGGGAACAAACCACACATGCTTAATAGCCTTTTTGTTAATTAGCATACGAAGCGGAGAAGAGGAGGTGACAAGGGTATGAATATGCATTTGTATTTTTTGTATTCAACACTTTTGTGGATAAAAGCCTTTGTAATCACCTGTGATCTTCGTAGTGCACATTAGGGAAATATCCCAGCCACATTAGGGAAATATCCCAGCGCTGCCCAGCGTCGCAATAAACATACACTTTCTAACTTAAGCTGATAGAGAGTCTTTTGTCCATCACAGTTGGGTATTGATATTAGATCGATATTCATATTTTAATAAATCAGTCAGAGACACCTGGTCTGGAAAAGACTGAGAACCAAGGAATGAGGACCAAATTAGCATCTGGGGTGAAGAGATCCATAACCAATAAGAAATCAAATATTAAGAACTGTGTAATTTGGGACCAACAAACGGGAATTGCTTTGGGTTTAGTGTATATAAATCTGTGGAAAGTCTAGTAAAAAGACGTGTAAATGGAATGTTTTCCATGGCACATCTTGGCCGGAATAAAGTAATGCTTAATTCTCCATCCCTACAAATATAGTGCTCGAGGGTTTTCTTTTCTTCCTGAATCAGTGATAGGAAAGATGTGTGCTAATGTCTTTACAAACAATTTGATGGGTGACAGTATGTGTTAATGTCTTTGAAATGGGTCTTAATGTCTTACTAACTTCAGGCCACAGGTCTGTTGCAGAGCCCAGACAGCTTGGCTCCTGAAACAGCCAAGTGGATCTGCACAAGCCTGAACTTCTGAACTTTGAGGTAAAACAGTAGGTTCAAGGAGGGAATATGTGGTAGGCGGTTCAGGAAGGCTGTACCTTCCTTGTACCTCAGCCAATGGGGAAAGGAAGAGGGCAACATACAGCTGGGAGTTAGAATAAAAGGAGGCTGCACCTTCCGAAACCCTGAACGAGAAAACACGAGAAAACACCGCGGGCACACCGCGGGCGTGTGCCTCAGTGGACTCTTCCCTTTATTTGAATAAAGTTGAAGGACTCATCTGTCTCCTATTTGGACATAAACCTCTGGAGTTTGTGGACTTTCCTGACATTGGTGACAAAACTGTTGCAAGAATTGGAACTCTGCAAGAATTTAGGTGAACAGAGCAAGTAGTAGAAATACTGGTTTCCATGCAAAATCAGTGCCATGGCTCTTGCACAGTTCTATAGAGTTCTTGTAACTTCTCTTTCCTTTTTTTTTCTACTGTGACTGCTCTTTGGTGGAGCATGAGCCGACAGTCTTTGGAACTAGTGTGAGATAGAGGAAACTCCCCAGAAGGAAGTTATGGATTATTTTACCCATGTTGAAAAAATTTTCTTCCAATATGCATGAGGAAGTTCTTGGCTTCTGTGAGGGTTTTTGCAAGAGAAAACTCCTTGCAAAACTTGATCACATGTTAAAGGAGAGCTAATAAACAGATCACGACTGTATTTGATTCCCTGGAACTAGTGGGAGGAAGAGGAGAGTGTTGAAACATTTCCAGCTAACTACATTAAGACATTTTCCTGAGCTTGTTGCAAAGTTCTCACAAGAGCCTTCATTTTGAAATGGGATTGTTTCCCTGGAGGGTAGCTTGATAGAAGTTGGTTGCTTTGGGTTTGTGGGTTTTTGTTTTGTTTGGGTTTTTTTTTTTTAAATTTAAAACATAATATTAAAAGACAAAGAAGCACATTGCCTGCCTTGGTGCTGATGGTATGTCAGATTGCTAAGTCTAGGTGCTCTTACTGTGAAGAGGATGATTTTGTTATAAATAACTATGTATTTATCGGCTTCTGCTATTATGTATTGGCTTTTACAAATTATTATTAATCACAACGATTTTGATATAGTACAGTTTGTAATCACTTTTAACGGCTTTTAATATAGTATAATTTGTCAGCTTTTTGTGGCCAATGCCTTGGCTCCTGTGTAGCTTATATATTTTAGTGTAATAAACATATATTATAGTTTAGGCTTTTGCAAAATATTAAAACAGAGGCTATGTGTTGTGTATTATAATATTAGCTTTTGCAGAAGTAGCTAATGCCTTTAATTTTTTAACTAACTGACAATAGTGAGAATAACTCAGATAAACTTGTGAAATAGCTGATGTTGATTTTAAGTACTTGTGGAAATAGCTAAAACTGTCTGCATGGTCAGATAACATTTGAGATTGGATGTAAAGACCCCTACCACCAAACCTTTGACTATCAATCACTATCACTTGCTGAAACCATGGAACAGGGAGTCGTGATAAGGAAATGGCATATACGTCATGATGAAGTGGCATACATGACTCCAAAAAAAATCACAATTCATGTTTTTGCACATACTCTAAAAAGATGGGTCAGGGGTCAAATCAAGCTAAAGAATTCCCAGAACATGTAAAAGAGCTCAAATGAATGTTTGAATATGTATAATCTTCATGAATATGCATTTGACCAATGCAATGAAAAAGTATATAAGAGTTGTTATAGTTAACTGGGGTGCTTCTGGCTACGGCTATGCACCCAGCGCTGATTATTGTCCCTTTTATCCCTTACTAAACTTTAAAAATTTTTAAAGAGTGAGCTCTGTTTCTCACAATTTATAGAAAATTGCAGTCATGCATGTTCTGGAAGCCATAAAGACAGTCCCTCCTTAAATTCAGCAAATCCAACAACAGTGCTCCTTCTGCCCAGAAATTATTTTTCCTCCTATTTCTTGCAACCCTTCTTTGAAGGGAGAGGCAAAGGACAGAAAGGGAAGAATTTGCTCCTGTCTAGTAATCAACTTGTAATGGAAGACACCCTGTTTGTGTACTTTGTACTTGCTCTAATTTGGTCTGTAACTGAGATGGGATAGTTTCAATGTACCCAGTCTCTTCTGTGGCTAATAAAATCTGGGCTTCTCTAAGATTATCTCAGCTTCACCACTCAGATAAAACTTCTTCAGACCAGAGAAAGGATCTTCCCCTTCACTGTGACAGAAGCATTATGGTTCTACTACTCTCTTTTCTATCCATATAAATTGCAGTGCTTGAGGGCTCAAAAAATCCCAGCAATGTTCCAATACTAGTCATGCTCTTGTGCTCAAATTGTTTTTTGCCTCACTCCCATACATTGTTCTGGTGAGTATGCATATAATCCCTAATCTCTCATACACACACAAAATTCAGACTAAGGCAGCTTTGCTTGTTTAGCTTCATCACAGTGACACTATTTCATTATGAACCTTGATTGTTACTTTCCACAGTTTTAAATTATCAGTCACAGAAGTGCAGAAACTTGGGGTTGGAAGGATTGCTTATTTTATTTTGCAGTCAAAGCATTTCACAAATCTAGGATATATTTTTGGTACTTGGTAGTGTTGCAAAATGTGTAACATGTAAAAATTGTCTTAGAAAAGGATGTTCTTTGATGTTTGATCTTTGTGTACCTTCAAGCCAAATCAATAAGAAGGGAGATTTAATCTGTGAAATAGAGAGCAGCCAACAAGCTCCAAGTGATGTCCATGTGTTGGGAAAACAAATTACTTTGTTGGTAGAATTGCCTTGTTAAGGTTTAAGGCTGGACATACTTCACTGATCTCAGACCTAGGGGGAGATTAACAAAACTTGAGAAGAAGGATGTACCACTGATAGTGGACACAAAGAATACAGAATTTATGGGCAACCAGGACATCTGACACGACTCCCAAAATAATGAAGAAACTAATAAAACCAACTCAGTATTTGGGCTGAAATCAGCTCCAAGTGGGCTAAAAGTAATTCTGGTAGGGGAATCTGTGACTACTGATCCACAGACAACCAACCCAAGAAACACAACCCCACACACACCCAAAAGAAGAAAATAAGCATGTGGACTAATTAGCATGAGAAGTGAGAGAATCATTAACCAATAGAAGTTAGAGTATGAAGCCCAAAACTGGGCAAGAAAATAAAACTCTATAGTCAGATGGCTACAGAGCAGATATTTGTTTATTCAGTGCTGGGAGTGAGGGGGATCTCTTCACCAAAACTTCATTTGAACTTCTTTAGCCTTCAGTTACGTTTTAAAAGTCCTTCCATGCCACGTCACAATTACAAAACATCATTAGCATACTCATATTTGCATAAAGCTGTGTCATGGTTTTACAACAGTTTGTTGCTTCTGCACGTGTCAGTTCCTTCTGTGGTGGTTGTCAGTCTTCTGGTGGTCTTTTGATGAAGACTTCTGTAGTCTTCCTCACATTTGAACCTTTTACCTCTATCTTCAGCACATGCCTGGTGCTTCTTGTTTTTCAGTCTAACTTGTTTTTAGCTAATTTTGCAGTTTGCAAGTTCCATTAAAACTTGCTGTCTTGCTCTTGATGGCGCTTGTTATCTTACTTGCTCTGCTATCTTGCTTGCTTTACCTGGACATCTTGTTACAATGTTACTTGTGGTTAACCTTTTGTTACATACCACTTAGGTTTCAAGTACTAATTAATAAGAGAAGTATGTAACTTGTAGCCAATAAACACTAGTTCTTTTGTTTGCTAGAATGTATAAATAGTCAAGTTTTGATAACTGGAGTACATGTTTTGCAGAGTGATTCTCATATACCTCAGTGTTGAATAATGTCGACTTTCTAACCTAAAAAACTGGCTAGAGAGATTATTTCCCATTTTTTGGTGACAGTAGTATTCTTCTACATGCTTATGAGGAAAAAAAAAATATGACCCTGTCTTTATTTCTGGGAGAAGACTTCAAAATATATGCCAGGAACAGACAAATTGAGTTTCTTTTTTCTATATCAAATATAAGTTGCAAGGAGAATTTGAAAGTGGACATGTGGTAGATCTGGTTTTATATTTTGCAGCCTTCAGCACCCATTATGCCTCCACCCCATTTTATAGGATAAAAAAAAAGTGCTTAGGGAAGATTAGCTTCTAAATGAATGTGTCTGAAGGATCACCTCAGGGTCAGATCAGCATGCAGAAACCATTTTTTTGCCAGGGCTGTGTTGTGTTATAAATGCATATTATAGAGTTGACTTTTCGCAAATATTAAGGTGAATGCTATAATAACTTTGTTTTAAGGATATGGTTTATATTCCTACTGTTAGCAGGGCTTGGACATGGTAGTGGGATAGCTGATATATAGTTATGCTTATCATTGAACGGCCTGTTTAGTTGGGATAACATCCAGCGAACATATGATGGGGACCCTGCTGTTGACATACCAACTATCAACACTGACCATCTGTGGAAAGTATGGACCAAGGCCCAAACTGGAGGTGATAATGAAGACACAGCCAAGAAACATGCATGCTCTAAAAAGGCAGACCCAAGGAAGGACCATGCTAAACAGTTCCTGGAATATAGAAACTAGTTTGTAAAAATAGGCTGATGCAATAGAAAGGGTATTTGAAGAAGGCCTCTGAAATAGCAGGTTGTGCACTTGGCTGAGTGCCAAGTCACCTGGCCAGGCAGCCTGTCTGTACCTTGCTTTTCCATCTCCTAATTGTCTATTTTTTAAAAATTTTTATTAAACTTAAAAATTTTTCTAAGAAAGTGAACCTCGTTTTTCACAGCTGGAAGAGAGCTGTGATGCATCATAGTGCTCCTCCTGAGCAGCTCCCTCAGCACTGCAGGAGCTGCTGAGTGCTCCTGTGCAGGAAGCTTTGAGAATGCAATAGCATGAAAGGGGCTCTTCAGATCTTTCCCTCTTCTCCTCCTTCATGGCCTGTGAGTGACTTAGTGCCCCAAAGGTTAACTTTTTGTTACCATCTTCCTCCCTTTAATGTCCTTCATTTTTCAACACCTCCCATCTCTACCATCTTCTCTGACATCTGTTTTGCCTCATAGATCTTTTGCTTGTTTTCCTTCTTTTATCCCTTCTCTCCCATCTCCTTCCTGATTTTTATTCTTGCTCTTCTGTTTTCTTTAGTTTTCCTCCTCTTTCCCTACACGTTGTTGTTAGAAAGGATTCTTGCACCCCCTGGTGCTCTTGCATTTTGTGAGGTAGGAGAAGAGATTGTCTCTTTCTTTCTCTTCCCCTGGTAGATCATTATTCAGAAACAGAATGTGAAAGAATGATATCTCAGGTCATCCGCAGCAAAATAGTTAAAGAAGGGGGTGTGGTGTGTGTGTGATCAGGGAAAAGATGGCGATCCTCCATTACGTGCCAAGGGGCACGAGACTCACAAAGCAACTTCCACAGCAATAAGAAGAGCTAGGCAGAGAGAAAGAGGTGACAGTGGCGTGGGGACGTTCCTGTAAGTTCTTACAAGTAAAATCCAATCTCTGTTTTGACATGAGAGTCTCATTCGTGTGTGCGTGTGTGTATGCCTTTTATTCCACCATGTTTCTGTGAGATCCATTCATTAAGACAGGCGAGGAAAGAGGAAGAAATGGGCGGGGGGGGAGGAAAGGAAGAAAGAAAGAGAGAGAGAAAGGTGTTTTGTTTGAGAGAGGTCTCTTGCATGACGGAGGGGGTGCTGGTAGTGGGAGGAGGAAAGCGGTAATTAATTTTTGTTACATTGAAGGGAGAGATAAGCGAGATAGGAGAGCTTTTGGGGTGGGGGTGTTAGTGTGCTTCCGCGTGCTAAGTCCGGATGGTGCTGTGCGTGAACTTGGATTAGAGACGGGAAAGGCACAGAAGAGAGAAAAGCTCCGTGCTGGTACGACTCAGGCAATGGGGTGACCTTTCTGTTTTTGTCCCTGTCCCCCCTTTCTCTTCCCCTCTCGCAAAGCTGGTCCCTCACAAAGATATTTATGCTCCCCCTCCCCGCTCTCCTGACATTGTTATGTGAGGGGTTCTGGCTCCGTCCTGGCTGTGCGTGTCTGTGTGTGGGTAGTGGTTTCTTTGAAGGACATTGTTTGGAGGAGGACGACAGCGTTCAGCTGGAGAGCAGAGGCATTACACACACTTTTACATCCTTTTCGAGAAAGAGAAGGGGAGAAAGAAAGAAGCTCACTTCTCATTCGTTCTTCCGACGTCGCTATCTCTGAAGTCAGACAAGGAAGGAGTTTTCTACCATCCCTTTCCCCCATCATCCGGAGCAGCTTTCTTGTCTTTTCCCCTCTTTCCATTTCTTTATTTCGTTGTCCTCCATTTGTAAACTGTTTGCTTTGGTTTCAGTTTAGACTCCACAACACAAAGCTTCTCTCCCATACACTCATGCATTCTACGGTATTTTTATGTCTTTTAGAGTAACCCCCCACCGTTGTGGTTTCTATCCTACACGCATATTATCCTGGAGTTTCCCATAGATGTGATTTCTTAAGAGCCTCCCCCCTTGCCCCGGCCACCGTAAGGGGGCGGGGGCCTGCATTCGTTTTCTAATGTTTGGAAATAGACCTACAAGTCTGAGTGCTTTCTACTGCTATTTTAGTGTGACTCTGTGTGTGTGATGAAGCTGTTTATATGTATAAGAGGAAGTGATTAATTTGGCAGTGAGCTGTGATCTGAGTCAGGTAAGCCATCTCACGTTCTCTAGCTCCACCAGAAAATGGAGGAGAGCAAGCGGGCTTCCAGTAAACAAAGCTGAGATGGGAAATGATCCTAACATTATGGATCTCTCAATTTAAAAAAATTATTTTTTAAGCTTTGCTGCCAATCCCCCTTCCCGTATTTCTTCAGTTTTTCAATGTACAAGACTGTGATGTGTATTCTTTCTGATTTCATGCTATCAGTAAATGAGAACTGGAGGAAATTGCCTGAATTATAGAATCATAGAGGAAAAATGTTGTTTTTAACTCTTATGCTTCCATGCTGAGGTCACGTTTCTATATATTTTTCTTTGGTTAAAGTTAATAGGATTTAAGGGTTTGATTAGTTAGCTAAAGAAATAGCTTTTGTGTGTAACATATAATATTTGGAGGCAAGTGCTTGTATCCTGAGGCTTCTCAGGTTCTTGCAGAGAACATTGTGAAATTAGTTCTTTCTATGCGGTGATGATGGCCTGAGTTTTGGTATTTTCCCTTCTGATGCTCAAAAGCATTCTCTTTTTCTGGATGTATTTTATTATGAAACGTTTTCCTTCACTCATTAGGTTATAGATTTATAATACTAGAAAGCTTTCAGGAAGCTTCTCAGTACCATAAATATATTCCTTGGGAGGGTGGGGGGGTGGCAACTTTCATGGTCCTCTTTTTTTGGTGACTTACCATACGTTTTTTTTTAAACATAACAATGTTGCTGGAAGCTTTTATGTTATGGCAGATGAACAGGAAGGGTTTTTTCTTTTTTTTTAAGCCTACCTTTTCATCTGTAATAGTTTAGGATGATGTCACATGTGACCTTACTTTTTTCCCCACCAACATCAATTTGCACATCAGTTGCATAGTTGATACAGTTCCTCAAAATTTCAAATTAAATGCTTTAGTGTCAGAACATCTTAAAGTACAATTCCATGGGGAAAGTATCAGATGGAATACTCAGAAGAGCTCAAGAGGAAATGTGAAATATAGATGTATATATAGTAGAAATGAAAGGATGAGAGATAAGCAAATGAATACAAGTAACCATGCTTCCATGCATATACCAAGAATAGAAGGATAGTTAGTGGTGAACTTTGGAATTTCAGTTTCTGCTAGGTTAAAATTAATGCTTGTTTTATTTTGTCTAGCAATAAATTGTTACAAAGGACTTTTATCTTTGAAATTAAGTCCTTTGTAAGGTCAAGCACAATGTACAGTTTCATATATATTTCATATTACACTTACTGAGTGAAGAAGGGGAAAGCTAACTGGTTTTTCCTGATATGAGGGTGATGGATGCTATTTGCCAATTTTAGTATGGGCTTAAATCATGACTTACTTGTGAAAAACGAGGTTCACTTTTTTGGAAAAAATTAGAAGTTTAATAAAAAAATTAAGAAAATAGACAATTAGGAGAGATAAAAGCAAAATACATTTTCTCGGCCGAGGGTGCCTGGCACAAAACTAGCCAGCACTCTGTCTAACAGAGTCCTTTTCTTCTTATACGTGAGCTTGTTGCATATTTAAAAAATTCACATGCATAATTCAAACATTCTTTTTGAGTGTGAATTCTTCTGTTCAGTCTCAACCCCCCCCCCAGACACTCTCTAGCAGACTCGTCTTCGTAGCTCTACTCTATCTGATAACACAGGTCTATAAATTCTTCTCTTGGGGCTCTGGTCATCTTCGGACAAGATACTTGACAACAGAAGTTTAATTGCTTCTTTAGTGTTCTGACACTAAGATACTCATCACATTTCTAAATTCTATTAATAAAGAAAATACAGTACAATCTTCTTGCATTCTACATACAGTATTCATTTTAATATTTGCGAAAAGTCAATTATATACTATGCATTTATAACATACTGAAGGAAATTAAAAGTTCCTCACTGAACTGTGTTGGTTTGGGTGAGATTATAAATGCCCATTCTCTGTTGTGTAGCGTATTCTTAGATATTTATCTTTTATTTGTACTGTGAAATGTCATATTTTGAGATCAACTGTGTTAGTGCTATAATGTGACATACAGATGTATTGCACTTGAACATGAAACATGCTATACAAGAGCAAATGAGATTTAAGATTAAGATCTATATGGGAGAGCCTATATATTCCTTGTACCTGGTGACAGAAACCCTAGAAAACCAAAGGTCATCACAAGATATAATGTTTGAGTTGTGGTGAATGTGGTATTATTTCCATGAAGGTATATTCTTCATAGAGATTTCAGTCTCAGAATTTCTGCTAATGATATTGCTTACTGTAATTATACCCAGACTCAAACTAAAGATTACCTTGCTGTCAGAAGACTAGCTAAGGGACCTTTTTTTTTTAAAAAAAAAAAAAAAAAAAACAAAAAAAAACAAACCAGTGAGCTAAAGGAACTTTGGAAAGTTGGTATTGAAAAATGCTAGTCATGAATTTTGCCATTGGATGTTAGGTTTTTGGTTAAAACCAATGGTTTGTAATAGGTTTTGATTTGTGGGCATTCAGAAACTTTACACAGTGTTAGCCCTTTTAGAAACTTTGCATTTATAATTTATTCTATAGTATATGTACTTGAATTTCTTGATTACCCTTTTTAGGCCCATTAGAAATAGTCCACAGATCACCACTTAAAACCAGTACTTTAAACAATTGGTTTCCTTATATGATACTCTTAGACTTGTAATTAATTACATTGTTGAGAAAAAACAGATTTAAAAGGTCATGCACAGCATTTTCTTCCATCAATTTGAAATTATATTTTGATATGAAAAGAAAAAAATGTCATAGATGATTGATTAGGATATGAAAAATGTGAGTACATAATTGGTTGATGGATGGAAAGTAGAGTTACTGCAAGCAGAAGTATTGGAGGTTGGTTTTTTTGAATGATTATTATAATTCACTAAAGATAGAACCAAATGTAATAGTGTTGTGGCCTTTGACTTAAACAAAGATTGATGTTTGGAAGCCATGAATGGATTGTAAGAGTGCTAGCTAAGAAACATTGGATAGAAATTGTAACATCTGTCAGATATCCAAACATATATGTAGAGTACATTTGGCCATAAGGAATGGACAAGTTGAATTTTTAGGCTTAGAAATAAAATTGGAAGGACTACAATTTTTATTATAGCACAAGCTACAATTTGAGGAAGGTTGCTAAAAAAACCTCCAGATATTTCTTAAAGTTTAGAACTCTGAGGAACAAGTATAAATAATTTATTCCTCTCATAGGTTTTAGTTTACAAATAAAACCTGTTGGATTGCAATATTATTTGAGATTGATCTAATTTGCAGTAATGCTTTCTCTGTGTGTTCTGGCAGATAACTTCTCAAATAAGCAAAATACTGCTTTGTAGAATGAAACGGGGTGATGCCTTGGGAAGGCTGACCTGAAACAGACTGGACAGAGCTAGAGAATAAAGCAGGTATTTATTGAAAGGCCTCCAGGATCCACCTTGGGCAAGACAGGAGCCTGACCAAGGCTGCACCCAGGGTGGACCAAGAATGGTCACAAAATGGCTGACTGGTCACGAGATCTTACATTTTTATAAGTTTTGGTCCATTTGCATATTGAGGTTTAATTGTCCGATTACAGCTTCAGGTTGTGAGGTCCCATCCTTCTTGTTCCTCCCTTCAGTCCACCGTTGTTTGTGCTTTTGGGCTGAAAGTTGTCCTTGGTCCTCAGCAGGAAAGGATTTGTTTTGTCTACCTACTCTGTGAAGAAAGCTTACTGGCACTTAATATGAGGCTCAGAACTACATCCCTAGGCAGCACAGAATCTGAAAATATGAAAGCTAAAGCTTAGGGCATCAGGGAAAAGGACTTAAATCTGAAATTGGTGAATAGCTATGTAATATTCATTAGCTATCTTTATGCTGTTATGAAACCATCACTAACCAAACATACAGGAAAAAAGAGGGATATATAATTTTAAAAACCCCCAACCCACTGAAATATTGAAAAGAAGAATTTCAAATAATGTTGAGGAGGGAGATATTTTGATAGATTAGGAACAGTCTACAAAGAATGTTAGTTAAGTTGAAAAATGTTTTTGTGTCTTAGCTATTTTGTTCTAGATGTTGTTTTCTACTTACAGTGCATTGTACTTACAGTGCATCATAGTAGCAAGTCATATAAACATTTTAAAGGAAGATTCTCTCTATTGGACTGAAATAGTCCATTTTGTAAACTTGATCCAGGTAAAAACTAGTTTGCTAGTGACAGAAATGAATGGTTTGCTTATCACTTTTTTTTTGTGGGTTAGCCTTGGCTAAGGGCCAAACACCCACCCACTTGCTCACTCACTCCCCTTCCTCAGGCCAGGGAGGGGGGAGAGGAGAATAGGATGAAAAGGCTTGTGGGTCAAGATAAAGGCAAGGAGATTGCTTACCCATTTACCATCATGGGCAAAATAGAATCTACTTGGGGAAAAATTAAGGTTATTGCCAATTAAAATAGATTCAGGTAGCAAGAAACAAAAAAACACATTAAAACACCACCTTTCCTCTCTCCCCTTTCCCATGCCTAGCTTCACTCATTCACTCCAGACTCCTCCACTCCCCATGAGCAGCACAAGGGGTAGTATAGTCAGTACATAACATTTCTCCTCTGCTGTTCCTTCCCTTCTGCACTTTTCTCCTGCTCTGATGCCTCTTCCACAGGCTGTGATCCTTCAGGTTCTCCATGGGCCGCAGTTCCTTCACAAGGTATCCATCTGTTCTGGCATGGATCCTCCACAGACTGCAGTGAATATCTCCTCTAGTGCCATGGAGATGGCTTCTACTTTCTCACACAAGGTGCTACAAATTCTTTAATCAGAGGTGGAGAAGGTGGTATGATGCCACTGGCACATGCAATTAGCATTATAAACAATTGAATGTCAGCATAGTACTTCTCCAAACTTGTCAACTGTTGAAAATAAAATGTTCCAGAAGGGACCTAGGTGAACAGGAAAATAGATAAAATAGCATTGTTTGTATGCCAGTACTGAAAGAAGAAAAGAGGGAGGAAATGAGATGATTATCATAAATTAGGCTATCTTATTAGTTGTAGTGAAGTGGCTTGCTTTAATAGAACTTTTTGAATGAGGGGATT
The DNA here is from genome assembly GCA_910950805.1 of Acrocephalus scirpaceus scirpaceus. Lineage (NCBI taxonomy): Eukaryota > Metazoa > Chordata > Aves > Passeriformes > Sylviidae > Acrocephalus > Acrocephalus scirpaceus. Next base: position 4,146,683 of record CAJVGK010000018.1, on the reverse strand, counting down.
TGATTTATAAGAATATTTCAGCCTCCATTTATGCCCTGAAGTTTGGAAGTATTATTCTGCCTGTTAAGCTTGTGTTTGAGAAGCTGAATACAGGAGTAAATAAAGAGTAAACTGAGATTATTTTGGGTTTTATCCTTTTTTTTTTTACCTTTAGAAGTGGTTGCAAAGACTTCAAGTCTCCTACCCATGTCTTTAATTTTATGAAGCTATCCCAGATGTCACAGTACAAACTTAACTCTGAAGGGATTTGAAAGAGGGGATTTGAGATGGAGAATGGAGATTCTTTGTTTCCAGTTTAATTTATTTGAAACACTCAGGCTTATATGTGATTTTTTTTTCTGTGTTATCTTTAGGCAAGAATTCTTTATTATTTGTGCAGTAGCTTATTCAACTTTACATGGTAGTGTCTAATTATTGCATCATCCTTTAAAATATTCTTGCCTAATCACTTATTGAAGAAACTTTTCTTTAAGTAATATTTTGAAAAGAAAAAAAAATCCTCCCACTATGGGAAGTCATGTTTGCTCTGTAGCTGTTTTTGAGGTGTGATGGGTAACTGAACATTGGTTTCAGATACAGCCTTCTGTTTCCCTTTGATCTAGAAACCTCTATTTTTGAGTAGTCTTCATGATGTAATTGTGGACAGTTGGTTTCTAGAAGAAATATATTAAGTGGTTGACTGAGGCTAAGTTTATTCTGTGAGGAGGGAAAGGTCCTTCGAGGAAGACAAGCAGTTTGGGTAAGCATTAGTAGAAACAGAAAATAGGCCAAACCCTTCAGCAAAAAAACAACTAGGATAAGGCATGTCATAATTACATGTAGTGGAAACTTGCTGTTAAATAGAGCAATTGCATGGGATAGAGAGGCAGAAGAATGATTTTGCAAGAGAAAACAAAGCAGATGTTACAAAGAATGATAGAGAAAGACAGAAGTCAATGTGCTGATAATATGCAAGAGATTTTGTATTCCAAGATACTAAAAATGGAATCTGGTATTAACTGTTTCCATGGTCTTGTGGACAAAAGGGACTTCATTGCACTGGTTCAACTAGCAAAATCTCTACTGTTCATAGTTCTTAGGGTTCAATTAGTTTTGCTTTGGGATGATACCAGTAATCATGGGAAGAAAGTATCATAGGGTAGTAGTACTTGCTGGGAAGTAGTCAGACTGCTGGAACACAATAAATCAATTGCCATGATTAAAAATGTGTCTTTGGGCCTCCTGTGATAAGTAACAACTATGTTTCTTCTTCATATTGTTCCCTGATCTCTGATAGTTGGCAAAAGAAAGAGGAGGATATGGGAAGGAGATAGTGAAAATTTATATTACAGCAGCAAGTACATGTATTTTTTGTAGCTTTTTTATTAAATAAATGAAAAGTCTAAGGGAAGGCTTATGTGCTTGTAGATATATGTCAAGAGTGAGTGCTATTTGACATGCAGGGTGGTGTATTTACACTTTAATTACTTGAAAGATGGTTGGTCTGCTGAAGATTTTAACTTAATGTCAGGTTGGGAAAAGAATATTATTAACAAGCTTGCTGCAGTCTGGATGCCGTTTCAGTTGTCAGGTGATGAAGCTAAAGAAAAAGCAAGTATTTTTTTCTGCCTTCTTCCTCCTGTTAATTTTATTCTGTATTTTCTAACTCAGATGAGGCAGAAGTTCTAGAGTGACTGGTACAGTTGATTAACTCACTTGATGGCTGGCTAGCAGTTTCTTCCTTCTTTATTTAATCAAGGTGGATGTTCTAATTCAGGCTAAACTTGTGATACTGCTTAGAGTGATGATCTTGTGGTCTATGCTGTAAATCAGATATGGATTTTTTTTAATTGTTTCCAAAGATTACTTGTGTTGTGTTGAGCAGATTGCTTCTATTGAGAACATAGTGACCTCTGAATAGTTATTTATTTAAACTTACATTTGAATTCTTCAGGTTCTTTCAGATTCAGCTGGAATTGTGGGCACATGACTCTTCAAAATTGGTTTTTAAGGGTCTCTGACCAACCACCTAAGAGACTAAGGAAGTAGTGATTACCTCTGGAAATCTTGATCTTAATTTGTTGCATTCCTTTAACCCTGTGCTCCCCAGCAGTAAAATAGGCATAATATAGGATTTCAGAGGAATATTGGCAATTAAGGCTGTGGTGCTGGATTCTACTGCTTTGTGTGTTGAAATATAAAAGGGGGGGAGGGAACCCAACCCTTCAGAGTGTGGTTCTGGTTAGTGAAAGTAGCAGATATGGTCCCTTCTTTGCAGAGTACCTGGAGATCTGGAAATGGAGAAAACTGTCTCTTTCACTGTATCACTTCGGTAATTTTGACTGATTATCAGTTCTCAGATACATTGCTGACTGTGGTGTGTATGAAAGAGGAGACTAATTGTATATAATATCCACATAGTTTAGTTGGTAATGCAGTAAAGTCTAGGGAGGAAGTAACCATAAAGAGTGTCTCATCCTACTGGTATCTATTTTTATGTGTTCTATGATGAACAATATAAAGAAATAAGAGACTTTGTCTTGCCTAGGATAATTAGAAACTCCTATCTTGCATTCTATTTTTTTCCTTGCTTTTCTACATTTGGGTGGCTGTGGCTATAGGATATATAATTTTGAGTGCTAATGTGCTCTGAAATCCATTCTTTTATTATATCCAGTAAAAAAACTTGACAAGTGTAAAAATGTTAACAAATGGCTTATAAAAAATTGAGAGTAGCCAGACAGCTCTCAGTCTAGTTAGTTATCTCTCAACTGATGAAGTGTTGCTATCCTCTCATGCAGTTGTAAAAAAAAGAACTTGCAATAGTGCAAGAAAGGGTTTCAGTTCTTGGCCAGTGTGACATTCCACCCTTAAGGGGAAGGGAGCACCCAGGATTCGTAGATTCTCGTGGTCAAAAGGAATGACAAAAGTCAGATGGTCTGCAAAAGCTCACAAAGTTTTATTAGCAAATTACACACTTTGGCATGGAAATTGGTGTGTTAGTCCCTGATCTCCCAGTATAAGCACATGGCAGTGGGGTTTGGATAAAGGGGTAGAGCGAAAGGGAAGAGAGAGAGAGAGGGGGAGAGTGAAAGAAAGATCACCAGTCCTGGCTCCAGCGCTGATCCAGCTGATGGAGTGTCCAGGGTCCTGGGGCACATGTGTGCCTGGGCTTGATGGACTTATCTATCTTTTATAGATAAGTTTTCCCCACCCTGGAGAAATTTCTCACTTCCTATGCAAATTAGTTCTCATGTACATTAGTTCTCTGTTCTTCCAGATCATTCTGGAAATGGGTTGGAGGCTTTGGAGTTCTTGGGTGGTCTTGATCCCCCTGCAGTCCATGCCCACTTCTCGACCTCATTCCTGCACCTGCGCTGTGCTGTGTTGGGCTGATCTCCAGGAACCAGAACAAGGATGTTTGTCCCAGAAAAGTAGTGCCCTACCTCGGTATGGCCCATTCTCCAGCCACATCCTGTTCTTTCTCACAGTGTTATTACCAACAATCCTTGGTTGGCTCCACAGCCATCCAGCTATCTGTGTTTGAGACACACATTAGTCCCTTATCTTCTGGGATTCTACAGCCAGGAATGCATTTTGAAAGTTAAAGTGATGTAATCTGAAGTCAGTGTGGACCAATTCCTTTTGGTTTATTGAACTTTTATCTTTGGTGGGAGGAGTAGGGAGGCAGCATGTTGCCTTTCAGGTCATATAGATGTTAAGTTTCTTTGCCTATGATCAAGCACAGGGTATAAAACAGCACTGTCCAATAGTACAGTGACCTAAAGAGAGTAGGACTTTATCAGACCTTGAGGAAGTAAGTGTAATGTAAAGCCATTATTGACATATTTTGGCTCAGGGATTATTGGAATTCTGTATTCATCCTTCAAAAGCTACCCTTGTAAGCAATTAGTTTTCTGGACCTCATTCTGTGAGTTCAAAAGAAGCTGTTGTTTCTCAAGAGTACAATGGTTCTGTCATCAGTCACTGCTCTCACATAAGACACTTTAGATTCTCTTATTCTAATAGCATAACTTTATTACTCAGTAGAGCTGCAAGTGTGAGCCAATATATTTGAGTCTCCCAGCTGTATGAATAACCCTGAATTATTTTTAAATTATCAGATGAAGCCAGGGCATTTCCATGGGAGGCTGACAGAGCAATACAGGTCCAACCAATTTGGTCATATCATGTATTCTCTCTTTATTGCTTCAAAATGGTGGTTTATATACAGTCTCAGATAGTTTATGTGAACAGGTGTTTTCTAATTGGTACTAGATTAAAAAGGAATGTAAGCAATCTTAACTTTAAGGTCACCACGGTAAAATTACTAAAACTACATTAATTAAATCCAAGCACACCTTAATTTAATTTCTAACTGCGCCACAAGCTTGCTCACTACTAACAAGGCCTAAATCTGAGGCCTTGCTCAGGCCCAAATCTGAGGCCTTACCCAGAATAGCTCAGGCCCAATTACAAAGTGGGATGTGCCCACTAAGAAATTTTGCAACAATTCCCCTTTTTTCTTTTGCCATTGAAAAGCAATGGCAGGTGAGCAGGCATTGGCGCTGGAAAAGAAAAGTGACAGCTATAGATGTTTAACACGACGAGCAGTCCAACCATGTTGCAGCTTTTCTGACACTTGAGCTAAAACACTGATTTAAACAAATATTCTAACTTTCAACATTCTGCTCATCTTTTGGCTGCCTCTTTTAGCTTTTACTTTAACAAAAATAACTGGTTCTTACTTAACTTTAAATATTAAATATAACAAAAACAATAATTGGTTATTACTTAACTTTAGGTATTAAAAACACTTATCACTAAACTTACTCTTAACAAACTAAAACTTAATCTTAAATTCAACTTAACAACTAAAACTTAAAACTAAAACTTAACTTTAACAATTTAACAAATTAACAACTTAACAACTAAAACTTAATCTTAAAAATCAACTTAACAACTAAAACTTAATACTAAACTTAATCTTAACAACTATAATTATATGACTATTTTTCTATATATTATAAAATCAATCTTCAGCAATTTCAGGGTCATTCCATGGTGCTTCAGGCAGGTCACTGTTGTCACTGTCGTCATCATTGTTAAAATGGCCTGTCTTGTCATGCCGAAAACGAGAAATGTCCGGTGGTGGTCTTTTGCTGTTGCGGGGATGGTTGACATTGCGTCCTGACAGAGCAGCTGCGATGATGCGTCCTTGTTTCTGCATGGCATCATGCATGGCATCATGCACGGCTGTTGTGAATGCTGCTGTTTCATCGTGTTGTTCAGCTCTGGTGGCACGCACGAGCATCTCATCAACTGCACAGCCTTGGGGGAAAGAAGCTAAAATGGCTCTGGTACGTGAATTGGCATTTTCAAAAGCCAGAGAGCGAAACAAATGCTCTTGAAGGTCTGGAGGCAAATCTTGTGCATCTTTTATGGCAGCAGACAGTCTATCAATAAATTGTCCATAAGGTTCTGTGGTTCCTTGCTTGATGTTAGAAAATGAAACAGGCTTCTTCTTCTCTGGAACCAACAGCAAGGCTTTGTGGGCTAATGTTTGAGCAATTTGATGGATCTCGATAGGAAAAGTCAGCTGCACATTGGTTCTAGCATATGGTCCTTGCCCTGTTAGCATGTCAAGCTGGAGTGCATATAAAGGATCTCCAACTGTTTGGTGTTTGTTCGCTTCTTCAAATGCTAAACGTTTCCATTCTCTTTCAAAAATGAGAAATTGTGAAGGGGTTAAGAGCAAAGACGCAATGTTTGAGCAGTCAGCGGGGCAGAGGACATCTGCAGTGAAGATGTATTGTATTATGTTCTTGGCTGCTTCTGATCTAATTCCATAGGTGCTAACTGTTTGCTTTGCTTGGCTTAACACCTTCCATTCGTGAGGCTCCCATCGAGCTTGGGCATTTTCTATAATCACTGGGCAAGCAAGGGAACTTGCTATATCAAAGTTGCCATCCTTCATGGCATCTTTTACTATTTTGGACCACTTGTTTGCAATCGGATTTGGCCTGGTGACTGACAATGCCATGCGATCTTCCTTAGAACTCGGTCGGGTAGATAGTTTTGCGAGCCTCTCAACTGTGTGCCGCAGCCCACGCGCATGCTGCGGTTCTTTCTTTCGCCGCGATGGGCTGCGAAAATCGGGGCTGGAAATGTCCTGGTCTGAGTCGGAATCCGAGTCAGAATCGGGGGCAGGGGGCACTGGGCTGCCGCGGACCGGTGTGTCTTTTTAGCAAGCCGCGCCGTGGCCCCGGGATCCACGGCAGTGGCTGAGGACTCCACGACGGAAGTGGGCATGGGCGCCGCCATGTTTGTTTTGGTCACGTGAACTCCCTGCGCCTGTGTCACCGCCTTGTCTTCCGGTGGGGGGGGGGGCTGCGGGTTTTTGGTTTTGTCACCGCCTTTGTCACCGCCCTTGTCGCCGCCCCCCTGTGTCGTCTCCTGAGCCGGCCCCGCTCCGCCCTCGGTCCCGCCTTCTGTCTCGTCTTTCACCACGCCCCCAGACTCTGGCGGCTGCCGCGCTTCCTGTTCTCTTCCATTTTTTCCAGACAGAGACAAAGACTTTTCCTGCGCATTGACCATGTGGTTCTCAGCAGAGCTTATAATATCTTGCAGGTTAGAACAGACGGGCGCTGCGTTCCCTTTCAATGGGCGGGCTGAATTGATGTCAAAAAATCTCGCTACCTTAGAGGATCTTTGCGTATTTGTTAATTCTGCCGGCGTACCAATTTCCAAAGCTCGGATCGCAGCCTGGGCTGCCTTTCGCTCGGCAACTAAAGTCTCTAAAGTAGTTAAAATTTTCTGCCAGACAGCGCCAAGCTCTTGAGCTATTTTTCCCTCTCGTCCTCCAGCAATCACGGACTTCCACAACAAATCACCAATTTCTCTCCACTCGGCTTCACAGAAAATGAGTGAAGATTTGCTTAACTTCCCTTTCTTCCTGGCCCACAGGGCCAACTGTTTTACTTCACTTTTTTAAAGTTTTTCGCCTCTCTTTGAGATCATATTAATGAGAAGGCGGCTAGCCGCGAGCATCTCAGTATCCATTTTTTCTTTTTTCCTTTCTCTCTTCCCGCGGGCCGCTTACCTTCACCTTCCACGGCGTGCCGCTGTCTCACCCTGGGCAAAACGGAGCGAATCATGCCTTCAGCCTCCCAGCTCTGAGTCAATTTGTCCCTGAAAATCCTGCTCACCACTGGTCCGGGGGGGGCCGCTTGGCCCCGGAACTCCGGCAGGTTTGGAGACAAGCTCAGAGACTTCTGAACTCTCGTTCTTCAAGGTTTCACCGCATTAAAGCGAAATCAAAAACGTATTTAAACAAAAAATCGTATTTAAACAAGCCAGCATTAAAGCATTAAAAATCGTATTTAAACAAGTCAGCATTTAAGCATTAAAACTATCAATGTCCCTGTTCGGGAGCCATTTGAGGCCAGGGCATTTCCATGGGAGGCTGACAGAGCAATACAGGTCCAACCAATTTGGTCATATCATGTATTCTCCGTTTATTGCTTCAAAATGGTGGTTTATATACAGTCTCAGTTTATGTGAACAGGTGTTTTCTAATTGGTACTAGATTAAAAAGGAATGTAAGCAATCTTAACTTTAAGGTCACCACGGTAAAATTACTAAAACTACATTAATTAAATCCAAGCACACCTTAATTTAATTTCTAACTGCGCCACAAGCTTGCTCACTACTAACAAGGCCTAAATCTGAGGCCTTGCTCAGGCCCAAATCTGAGGCCTTACCCAGAATAGCTCAGGCCCAATTCCAAAGTGGGATGTGCCCACTAAGAAATTTTGCAACAATCAGATTACAGAGGTGATAATGTAACACCTGTGTGGGTGTTTTGGTTTAGGTCAGGACAGAATAAATGCATGCATTCATTTCTACTCAACAATTGGTTCTGTGTGAAGGAATTTAGATATTTATCACCTCTGTGAAAGAATGATCAGTGCAAAGAACACTTCAGAGCTACAGAAAAGTTATCTCTACTTCCCCTTTCCTTGCTGGTAGGAGCAGCAATTGTCAGTACATGGAAAGAGCAGAGTGCTGAATATGCTGGTTGTGCCATATGAGCTTGGTCCCAAGCATCAATGGAGGGCCTCCACAGTCTGACATCCCTGAAACTGCAACCTCCACAGGACTCTTTGTTTTGTGTGCAAGTGCATATGTTGTAATAAATTTTTACTGCCACTGTTAGGATCATAAGCAAAGACTTCTTATGAGGTCAGATCTCTGCTACCATTGTATACTCTTGTTATCAAAGTCCATTTGGCAGATAATAAAGATAGGGGGCTGAATCCCTTATCCTGCAAATACTTATTTCTGTCAATAGTCCCTGTGATATAATTTTGAGTTTTACTGCAATCAGTCTGTGAGTAATGATTCAGAGGATCAGGTTCTTTCCTACATGGATTGATTATCTTGAGGTTTCAGTGAGGCATTTGGAAATAATCTTATGTAGAAGATATCCTTGGTTTTTTATCAACTACCATTTAATGTGAGGTGCTAGTATGTGGTTGTGTTGAGGGCATTGTCTTGGGTTATGTAACCAATAATGTGTATTCTATTTCATCTGTTGAAAGCCATTGGGGAAATTTTTTTTTTCTTAATCTCTTGTAAATCCAGGGGGGAGAGGGGTGCATGCCTTATGATAATGGGCTAGCCGTTAAAAACAGGTGGGGCAGTGTTTCTTATCTCTTTCACCACCCGTCCATCCTTTGGGGGATATCTTCTGATAATGGGCCATTAAGGCTCACCAATTAACACCGGGCAGGTTCCTAGAGAGCACCGGCTAGCTTCTTTTGTATTCTGCCCGGCATTAAAATGAGTGGTGCCCTCCCTCCTCCGTGCTAAGCAGCGGCGGAGTGGGGCAGCTTTGAATTTCTTAGAGAGCAGCCGTGCAGGGCCCCTTAGTCCAGGGTAGACAGAGACAGGGCTTAGAAGATCTGTTGCTTTGAGATCCAAGTTTAATCCCGAATTTTCAGCAGCAAACAGACAAAAGAAACGCGTGAAAAACAGTGCATATATGCCCCCCGGTTCAGGAGCCTGACCAATCTGGGAGGACATTGCAGGTAAACATTTCATCTTTTCGGCTAATGGCTTAACAGAGAAAGGATTAATTATTCTAACAAATGAAATTGGTTTATGGGGCAAATTGACTTGGAATTTTTGGGGAAAAAAGGCAGTGTTCTGGGTGAATGATAGCAACAGATGCTGGGGGGAAAAACCTAGTCACAGACAAAACACAGAAAGGCACTGCAGGGTCAGAAACTTCTAAAAAACCTGAATAGAATGCAGTTTAAACAGACTAATTAAAACAGACTGCAACAACCAATGACATGACACATTACATCATCCTATTGTGAGATGCTCCACCCAGTGGGGGGGGAGCCAACCGTTCCTACCTAGATAAAAACTGAGACTCAGGAACACCAGGCATCCATTTTTTTTTTCACTGGAGGAAGACCGGACCCATCTTGCCACCACTGGACTTTCTACAGGATCATCTCTGCTCCACAGAACCACATCTGTTACTCCAGGAGGATTTATTTGGACTGCTTCCAACACCCTGACCAACAGGGTGTCAGGTCGTATCCCTGACCCTGTCAGGGTTTTACTAGAACTTTTTGTTTGCTTGCTTGTTTTTTGTACTACTACATTTGTATTCTTTTTTTTTTTGTATTTCTAGTAAAGAACTGTTACTCCTATTCCCATATCTTTGCCTGAAAGCCCCTAATTGCAAAATTATAATAATTTGGAGGAAAGCGGGGTTTACATTCTCCATTCCAAGGGAAGCTCTAGCTTTCCCTGGCAGACAACTGTCTTTCCAAACCAAGACAGACATGGTTGTAGTTCATTTGTAAGAGACAATGGGTACTAATGCACTAGATAATTCTTTCATTCTCCAGATCTGTAGGAATAAGTGTTCAGTCATGTGGAAATCCCAAGATTCAGATGCAGTTTCATTGTAGAGCCTTTTGGCTTTAGCATAGAGATAGTTTGTTCAAACGTTGTAATCATTTAGGAGCATTGCACTGTGGTTGTGAAACAAAGAATAGTATGAAATTCTGCAAGTGATACTGCATAGATTTATGGATATAATTATGTAAGTATTAAGAAACCACATAAACATCATGCAGTTGCTTCTGCTTTTTTCTTAGCAGGAACATTCTATTATTTAGAATTTCTTTTCTATTTGATTAAAGCTAAATTAAGCATGACATCAGTTTTTATGAGCCAAATACTATTACTGGAGTGTCTAAATCTGCTAAGGAAGAACTCATAAATAAACTTCCCAGGTGTTCTGTGAACTCCTTATATCTTAAAAATCCAGTGATTGGTCTTTTGTCAACTTGGTGGGAGATGGTGGTGGCAGGTAGGGTTGCTTCTGTTATAGATGAGTAATGAGATGGTTGGGTCTCAATTAAGGGATGAATATTATGTGTATGTTAAGAGAAGTTTTATAGATGTATAGTTATGTTATTTTTGTATGTTCTCCCCATAGTTCTCTTTCCCTTCCCCCTCGTATTGTTGTCACTGGTCGGGGCATTTGGGGGAGGGCAGGCTCATTACTAGGAGGTGCAGCATGGCAACACCTGACCTCCAGTCATTTTGTAAGAAAGTGTTTTCCACCAATAGACGCCAGAGAAGAAGTTGACTGACAAGACTTTGGGAGGGGCCAAGGGTATAAAAAGCAGAACATCCATTTTGTAGATGAGCACGTGGCTGCTGGTCATGGGCACTCCCAGTGCTGCTCTTTCTCCTTATTCAGTCTCTTCTTGTATTTTGTTAAGGTTTAATAAACCTTTTAAATTTTAAAAGTGAGTGTCGTTTCTCACACTTCTCCTCAGGTTCAGGGACATTTTCTTATACTTCAAACTTGGGAAGCTGAGGGTGCTCTCAATCCCTTTGTATATCATTGATGAAGACATTAAATAACACTGGTTCCAATATGGACCCCTGAGGGACACCAATTATCACTGATTTCCACTGGAACTCTGTGTCATTGACCACTACACTCTGGAAGTGACCATCCAACCAATTCCTCATCTGCTGAACAGTCCACCTATCAAATCTATCTCTCTCCAATTTAGAGAGAAGGATGTTGTGGGGGACCATGTCAAAGGCTTTACTGAAGTCCAGGTAAATGACATCTGTAGCCCTTCTGTCCTAGGTGACCCAAAAATCATAATGTATTCCATATCTTGTCTATGCTAACTTGCCCAAGATTATTACTGTCCTGTCTCTTTAAGATCCAGAACCTGGGAAACAGAACTTGTGTGTTATACCCCAGGTTCATGGAAGGGAGGCATGCTGGGTCCCTTTAAAAGATAAAAACAGACATGCAGAGCCCTCTTTTCTTTCTCTCCAGTCTCCCTAGGGGGTCACTTTGGGCAGGTCTCCAGGTAGAAACCTGAGAAGCTGCATTTCAAGTTAGACCACATGGCGTTACCTATCAAGGTTTCTATATCCAGTGCACAAGAAATTAGGTCACTTAAGAACTGTTATTCCTTTTTCTCTCAATGCCCTTGAATCCCACTCTTGGGTGCCAAAATCTGTCTTGGTTTGAAAACAACAGGTATCTGCTAAAGAGGGGCAGGGCTTTTCTTGGAATGGATAATTCAAATCCCCTCCCCTCAAATTATTATAATTTAGAAAATTAAAATGGCTTTCAGGCAGAGATATGGGGATAGGAATAACAGCTCTTTACTAATATGTATAACAAGGCAAACAAACAACAACAATTACCGCATTAATAGTGAACAGAATCAGGGACCTTGACGGGGCTTTGTTTCACAAAACCTGGGGCAGTCTGATCTCTTGGGACTCTGAAAAGCACCAAGCTGGAACGGTGAGGGATCCCGGGCTGCTGGATCGGATAAAATCCGGAGCTCCGTCAGTGGTCACTGGGAGGGCAGGGATGTCCCGGCAGGATGGGGTAGTGCGGGGCTGCAGTGTAGCAGAAAAGCCCTAAAGCAGCGCCAAGAAAGCAGCGGCGGTGGGACAGGGCCGGGCCAGCTCCAGCAGGGCAGCAAGAGGAGAGCTCAGGATTTTTCCTGGGCACACGAGCAGATGATGATAGCTTTCCTCAGGATCCGACCCGATGGTGCCAGTGAAAAAACTCCTCCCGCAGCAAGCAGCAGCCTGACCGTCCTCTCCCTGATGCCGAGAGCAAGAGACCAAGCTGTCCCCCAGCCCCATCTTTTTCCTTCCCCCAAAACCTCGTGTCACCTTCCCCCTCTGAGAGAAATTCCCGGAGACAAAAGAAAAAGTGTAGCCAGGTGCTATCACTCCATCCTTTTGTCCCACCTGAGTACACCTAAGTAGCCAGTAGTTAGTTGCCCAGCAACTCCTGGGGAAAAAATTCCATAAGTAAAAAAAAAACAAAACAAGAAACAAACCTAACCCCCAACACACCACAGGCCTGGAGCTGCCCCAGACAATGCCAACACCCCCCATCTGCCACCAGAACTGCTTTGTAAGCTCCTACCTACCCGGTTTTTTGTTCCAGAGGGAAGGTTGAGCCGAGACGGGCTTCTCCATTATATTGTCTTTGTCTTCTGGTCCACATGGTCTGCTACAGAAGCTGCCATCTTTGGGGAGGGGCTTCTCTGCCATTTTATTTTCTTTGTTCCTGGGGAGTCCACAGGATTCAGCACCTTTGTATCTAGTGGTTATTGCTGTTATCTTATTTGTTGCTATTTTGCTTTTTAGGAAACTTTTTTTTTCACTTATATCTTCTTGCATTTGTCTCTCCTTATTGGTGAAAGGGGAGTGGTTAAAACTAAAGGGGGGGGTAGCTCATTCTGGAGTCTCCACCCTATATAATTGTCTTAAACTAAGACACCATGCCTTGTCCACTGATGTAGTCACTCCATCATAGAAGGCCACTAGGTTGGTCAGGCAGGACTTGTCCTTAGTGAAGCCATGCTGGCTGTCCTGAATCACCTCCCTGTTCTCCATGTGCCCTAGCACAGCTTCTAGGAGGATCTCTTCCATGATCTTCCCAGGCACAGAGGTGAGGCTGACAGGTCAGTAGTTCCCAGGGTCCTCCTTTCTACCCTTTTTAAAGATGAGTACAATGTTTCCCTTTTTCCAATCACTTGGGACTCCACCTGACTGCCATGAATTTTCAAATATCATGGAGGGTGGCTTGGCCAACTTTCTGGGGACTTGAATGCATCTCATTGGGTCCCATCAACTTATGTATATTCAGGTTCCTCAGGTGGTTGTGAACCTGATCTTTACTTACAGTGGGAGGGGTTTTGCTCCCCCAGTCCCTATCCTGCTGTCCACCCACTTCAGAGGTGTGGCAAGAGATGTTGCCATTGATTTCCTTCTTGTCATTTAGCTTGACCAGCAGATCTTGACTCAGCCATGCTGGGCTCTTGTCTTCCTTTCCTGACTTGTTACACCTGGGGATCACTGGCTCTTGTGCTCTATGGAAGGCTTCCTTAAAGATCTGCCAGCTCTGTTCTGTTCCCTTGTCCCTGAGGGCAGTTTCCCAGGGGATCCCACTGACTGTCTCCCTGAAGAGCTGGAAGTTTGCTTTTCTAAAGTCCAGGGTCAGCTTTACTCACCCATATCCCTCAGTACTGTGAACTCCACCAGCGCACAATCACTGCAGTCCAGGCTGCCTCCAATCTTGATGTCCTCGATTAGCTCACTTGTGTTTGGTGACCATCAGATCCAGCATTGCATCCCCTCTGGTAGGGCTGTCTATTACCTGGCTCAAGAAGTTATCCTCCACGCATTCCAGGAGTCTCCTGAATTGCCTACAGCTCGCTGTGCTGCCCTCCCAGCAGATGTTGGGGTGGTTGAAGTCCCCCAGGAGGATAAGAGCCTGCAAGCACGATGCCTCCTGTAGCTGAAGCAAGGAGGGTTTGTCAATAGGCTCCCCTTGATTAGGTGGACTCTAGTAGACACCAACGACAAGGTTCCCTTTGTTCCTTCAGTCTCTGATTCTTATCCACAAGCTTTTGGTAGTCTTAGGAGTATCAGATTGCTGTTTCCAAGTACAGTGGTCCCCCAAGGGGAAGAGACTTCTGGTTCCCTCAGGAGTCTTCAATAGAGCATTCTGGTTATCCCCAATTTAAGTCTTGCTTTGACTGCTAGAAACTTATGGTGGGTTGACCCTGGCTGGATGCTAGATCCCCACCAGAGCTGCTCTATCACTCCCCCTCCTCAGCTGGACAGAGGAGAGACAATATTAAAAGTTTGTGGGTTGAAATAAGGACAGAGAGAAAACTCAGCAGTTTCTGTCATGGGCAAAATAGTCGACTTAGGGAAATTTAATTTAATTTATTGCAAATCAAATCAGAGTATAGTAATGAGAAAATAAAACCTAAATCTAAAAACATATTCTCCCCACACCTCCCTCCTTCCCAAGTAGAACTACTTGGGTGTTTCTCTTCTGTACTAGCCATTTTGGTCCTTTAGTTATCATAGTTAATAGTAGCATTCAAAATCCACATATAATTCAATAACATGTGAATTTTCTAGAGAGATGAAATATATATTTTTTAAAGTATATTAAAAATACATTTCTGTTATCAGAACATTTTGCATATATCTGGAAGACCTATCAGTTATAATGTATTTCTGTTTTTTGGCAGATATCTCTCAGATTCTGAGACAATAACTAGGAAATGTATGGACTAACTCTATTTTTCTGATGTTCTTATTAATCATTGGCTTTGAATGTGAGTTGGATCTTCAGATCATCTGGTTTTTTAATTTTGGCTTAGTGTTTTTTGTGTGATGGTTTTGAGTTTTTTTAGCAACATACTGTTTCCTTGCTTCTCTCCTATACTTATAAAATCTCCTTTCAGGGAGAAGTTGTAATGGAATATTTTTTCTTTAACATTTCCGTCTAGTATGCAAGTCTACAAACATAGCTCCATATGCTCAGCTGAAAAGAAAACCCTTTGGCTTCCTTGCCAAAATGTTCTTGTGCTGCAGGTGGCTACAGGTATAGGATACAAGTTAGTTTGTCAGCTTTGGAAGACATTTGAAAGGCAGACTTTAAAGAGGGTGAGCTTAGCATCAGTACTATGATTAACAGGTCTGGTTCTGCTTCCTTCAGCTTTTGAGACCTTAGAGATCCATTGCAGATTCTACTTTGAGGTAAGCAACAACTTTTTCCTATTTTAATCCTCCACTTGACAATAAAAGGCTCTAATAAGTACTGTGTCACTTTACCCCAGCTGAGGATTTGACCTTAACTAGAAATAAAAATTAGAGAAATCTCTAAAAGCATATCAGTTATCAAGACTTGTAATAATTCTGCAGCTAATAAGGTAGAGGAGCAAGAGGGTGGAATGATACTCATGGCTTAATCTTTTGGTGATTTTTTTTTTATCTGCTTGGTGGTGTTGGCTTGTGTGGTTTTCTTCTTTCTCTGGATACTCTTCTACCATTTTTCAGCCTTCAGGAGTGGAGCTATTGAATGTGGAGCTTTGCATCAGGAGCTTAAGTTTAAAAATAAAATATCAGGCTGCCTTTCTGAACATCCAGACATAGCATACACACAGAGATGCAATCTCTTGGCTGACCATATCCATCACTGAGTTCAGAGCAACAGACAATGAAAAATGAAGTGTCTCATTCCTCAAAACAAAAAGAAGAAATGTAATGCTTCTGCACCACTGGATACCAGTTTGTAAAGTGTGAGACCCATCCTCAGAAAGAGGACTGAAAAGCAGTAAAACCACATGATTGTCAGGCATTCTTCATGCTGTTTTCTGCAGCTCCTGATATAGGTGCTATAATCAAGATAACATCCACTACTTTCCCTTCCTCCACCAAGCCAGTCATTTTATCATAGAAATCAATCAGGTTAGTGTTTTCAATCACTTTGTTCATGCTGTCCTCCATATCTGTGAGCATAACTTCTATGAGAATTTGTTTCATAACTTTCCCAGGATATCTAGGGGTTTTTATTAATTAAAAAAACCCCAAACATCACTAATGAGCAAGCCCACCAACACCACCCCCACCCCAAATCAAAACAAAAACCCCACAAACCCCAACTCCCAAAAAAGAACAAAATGGGGGGAAGCTACAAACAAGATACTCTTTCTCAATTTCTAATAAGCTTTGAATTTTTTTTCCCCTGCCGGAACTCTGCTGGACAGTAGAAAGATGAGAAAGTTGTCCAATTGTTAGAAGTTTGAGAAGAAAGTTAAAAGGATTGAGCCATTTGGGTATAATGATTTTGAGAGAAAAGCCTCCCAGAGACTACAATGTTTTCGGTTTGTTACTAGTTATCAGTCCTTGGTAAGAAAACTCTTCCCCCTCCCCCCATTATAAAACTCTTTTAAAATTGTTTTTCCTCTTTCCATCTTCCTCTTCTCCCATGGGCTTTAATTCTAGGCTCTGCAGACATTTGATTGAGTTAGCCTAAATTCTTTAGCAAAAGGCCTAGATTCTGTACAGCACACTGAAAATAGCAACTGCATTAAGAACAAACCCCACAAACAAAAAGCCCACAAAGAACAAAAGTTATTACCTTATGTTTCGTATATGATTTGCCTACTGAGTGCTCCTGTTTTAAGGTCACTAGAATTTGATCTTAACTTTGTTAACTCCTCCCTTGGAAACCCTGCCCCTACAACACCCTATATAACCCCACGACCCTGACCCTGCCCTTCCTCTTTGCCTTCACCCTCTCCCCAGCCAGGGTGGGGGGAAATAAATGGATTCCTGGAGCTTAACAAAACAGAGACTTGTCTTGTCTGTTTCCCTGCCGGCAACTGTAACCTCCCTGGACACGATGATCACTGTTGCCACACGATGCAACAACCTACCTGCTGCCAAACTGTAAATTTCGAGTGTGCTACAGAAGCTTCCATTTGTAACTTGCAAAAAATTAATACTGGGATTTTGGAGACCCAGGCACAGAAAGGTTAAGTCATGTACAGGAAGGGACTTGAATCTGGAAAATGATATTAAGTTCCTGGCTCTGTCAGAGACCAGCTGTGTGATCTGAAACCAGTTCACCAGTCTGCTTCTGCCTGATAAGTGGAAATAGCAAGACTCTTCATGGTAAAGATTCTCACTTAGCTTGTTTTTCACACAGAGCCTAACACAAGTGTAGGCTCAACCTATATAATTCAAATAAGTGTGTATCAACTGCTCAGAATATAAATGAAATATTAGATGTGCTACGTAGAATATATAACTCTGCCCTTTCGTTTCTTACCACTAACAGTTTCTGAGTCTTCGGATTGTGTTCAATAATTTGAAGCTGTTTGAAAAACAAGTTTTGTCTATTGTCTCTGTGAGATAGTAATTTCTGTTGTTTTACTGTATTTTAATTGGTTTATTTGTAGTACATGAGTGGAAATTTGAGTTGCATCATATTGTTTTGTTTCCCTTTGGTATTCTATAAACAACTGCTGCTCTCCTTCCTTCTGTCCCCTGTGGGCTCCATTTCTCCTGCCTCCTCCTTCTCTTTTGCATGCATGCCCTCAATCACACATGCTCCTGCTCTTTTGCTCTCTTGCTCTGTTTTTCCCCCATCTGCCATCTGCCCCCCAGTTTCTGTCAATCCAAATAAAGCCATGACTCTAACATGGCAGTGGAGATTGAGAACTACCGCTTAGTCTGCTTTCCAAGCATTGATGAACCCTCTGGTAGTGGTGAACATCATTCACAGCAAAGAGTTTATGTCCAACAACACTGTATCTTCTATTACTTGTTTGGAGTTGCAGTAAAATAAAGGACTTTCTCAGGCCAAAGCTTATGAAGGCTTTTTCTTGACATTTTATATAGTGCCTTTCTTTAGACTTCACCACATTTCTTCTTCATAAATATATATAAAATCAAAGTCCTAATCAAGTTTAAGGTTTTCCAGCCTTCGGGCCCTTTGACTTTTCTTGAATTTATTTAAACTGATGTATTTTGGGGGCATTTTCCCCCTTCTTTTGAGAAGTTCCCATTATCAAGTAAGCATATTTATGTGAGCTTTTCAAAAAGTCCTTTCTGGGACTCATTCTTTCAGTCTGTCTTCTTAGGTCTGGAAAACTGAAAATCTCTTCCTGTATTTACCTTTCAAGACTAAGTGCTCTCTGGGGAACTGTGTTGGATTTTTACTTTTTCTGATTTAAAAATATCAAGGTTTGGGAGTTAGTCTTCAGATTACACATTTCCTAAGGTTAAGGGAACTTAATCCCAGGCCTTTCACTGAAGTTCACTGTTCCATTATTTTTCTTTTCATAATGATGTGCCTCTCTTATTCATAGAATTTAAATAAAACATGAGATTTATAGTTGATGATGGCCTGAGGTGGCTGAGATCATTATTAATCCATTTATAAATTACAAGAAGATATTTGTTTAGCTCATATGATTAAGTAGAAAGTAAGAAAAATATATTCTGAATTGGAGGGGAAAGGTACTTCTCTCTTGATAAACTGGTCTTGATCTTAACCTGTAACATGAGGGTCGTGGGTTGGAGACAGATGCACAACACAGTAACTTCTTGAGTCCTGAGCAACAGCCTTGTTTTATTGTTCCAAGCTCCCTTTTATAGTGAGTTTGAATTTGCCGGGCTTGGAAAGCCTATTGGTTGGGAATCTCTGCACTGCCCAGATCTCTGGCCAGTGATGTGTCCACATCCAGGGCTTGGATGGGATTGGCTGAGGTCTTTGTTCCCCATAGGGCTTCTAGAACAAGCCAGGTCAGCCAGATTGGATCTGTCATGATCAGACTCATTATGTCCAGCTGTAGACCAGCTGTACATGGCTACATCTCTTCCCTTTGTTTCTATTAAAAATGCATATTTTTTTCTGTTATCCCATTTGCAAGGGCCTCTTTGCAGATAGGGTAACAGAAGACAGCATGGGTTTAATTTGAATGAGATTTTGACAAACTTAATTCTCCTCAGTCAGTGATGTGTCCCATGTACCACTGGAGTTGCAGCACTCACTTCTAGGAGCTGTCAGGCGAGATCACAATCCTCTAGGCTAACATGTTACAGGTTAACTGCTTATGGTTACAAATTACAACTTAACACTAAAACAAGAAAACATTCAACTTTTGGAACTGTGAGAAAAACTAATTAACAGAAAAACAATTTGTAAACAGAAAAACAGTTTCTAAACAAACATAATCCTTAAATGAACTGTCACTTTAAGAGTCCCAGATCTCCATGAGGTAGGTGAACAAGCTGTTTCTCTCACTGTTCCACACATGGCTCTACAACATCTGTTGACAGGCTGTCAGGAGGATGCAGCTTGTGGTCCTGGGCAGAATGGACACATCTGGCAGGTACCCAATGCAATCCAGTGTCCATAGAAACACAGGCATATATCTGTCCTCAGGTAATGAGATTCCATGGACCTCTCCACTTATTGGTGATAAGGTCTCGTACCATTACCTTGGGCTTTGACGATTGATTATCACCAGATGACTAGTGATAGGAAGTGATTTAAAATGACTGGGTTCTGGGACTTCTCTAATACTCTTAAATGATTCAGTGTATAGACAGCCTTAGCTACCCTGCTTTCTGGTGATTCACCACACATACCTGTCTTTTGTTTTTCAAGTAAACATTTTTAAGTGCCATGTGCTCTTTCTATGATGGCTTGTCCTGTTGCTAAGTGGGGGATACCTGTGTGGTGTGACACACCCCAGAGCTGTAGGAAATGTCTTGTTTTCTGTGAAATGTATGCAGGGCCATTTTAGAGCTAGTGTGGGATACTTTACGCCCTCTAATACAGTGGCCCCTGTCAAAAATCTGTTCCCACCTGGTCTCTCCATGCAGATAGGACATCCCTCCCCCACAGGTTGAGAGCTGCAGCAGTGACGTATGGCCGAATTGTAGCTGTTTGTCCTTCAGGATTTTTTACCAAAACAGGCTTGCTGTTCAAATGACTTTGTGTGGTCCCTCCGAGGCCAGCAACAGTAGACCCAGCAGGCTCAGTGGGCCATGATGGAGGCCAAGTTTGGGCAGAGATGATGGTGACATATGCTCCTGTGTCAATCAAGCCATTGACATCTATCTGTGAAGGCTTAGCTTGAGACATCGTAACAGTATAAACTATTGGGTCTTTGCTCGCCTACGGCTTGAGTCCAGCAAACCTGGGGCTGTCCTGTGGATGCGAAGCCTTGGTCTCCTTGCTGCCTTAAATCTGTTTTGGGGACAGAAAGCTTAAAAGGAATGAGTTATGCAATTCTGGTATTAGCAGGGATAGTCATGGGTGGAGTAGGGGTTGATACCATTGCATGTATCTGTCCTGTAAAGTCAGCATCTATGACACCAGGGTGCACAAAGACACCTTGCAGTGTGGCACTGGATCTTCCCAGAACAGTTCACTCAGTCCTTTCCTAATGGGCCCCTGGGCCTCAAGAGGGACTTTATGTACCTGTAATGAGTTTATGGTTATTGGGATTGAGGTGGATACATCCATGCCAGCGGATTCACTTGTCCTGGCTGTGAGTTGGTCACACAGGCTTGTACCAGAGGGTGGGAAAATACTTGTGTTGTCACGCATTTTCCTCTCGTGTTCGGTTTCCCGTTTCCCTGGTTTTGGAGAGATTGTCCATTAACATGAAATTTGGACCTGCATACCTTGGTCGCATGTCCAAATCTCCTACATCAGTTGCAGTTTGTATTCATACCCCTCTGCTCTTGAAGTGTCTCCTGTGGTATAGGCTGGTGTGGACAGTTTGCCTTTATGTGGCCTTGTTGTCCACATTTGAAGCATTGGGGTGTTTGTTTAACAGCAGCTGTAATAGTATTAGCTAACATATCCATGTTGTGAGATCCAGTCTCAACCTTAGCACATACATTTCTCATATCCTCTAGGGATGGATTCTCTTTAGGTAATGCATCTATAGTTTTTCTACAGTCATCATTTGCATTATCTCGTGTTAACTGGAGTATTAACTGGCTCCTTGCTTCACTGTTTGCTATCTGTTTTTCCATAGCATCTTGCAAACATTCGATGAATTGCATATATAATTCACTGGGGGTTTTTTTATACTTGAGTAACTTTTGTTAGGTACAGACATATTTATAACTTTTGTCAGAGCTCGCATTGCTAAGTCTTTTACCTGGGCTAGGATTGGGGGGTTTAGGCGTGCTTGAGTTTTTGGGTCTTTCATGGGGTGCAGCCCCATAAGTTGGGAAATCCCTGCCCCAAAGCATGGATCTTGTTGTGGAGCCCTTGAATTTTCCAGTCCCTGGTTATCTACATAGGATTTCCACATCGATTCAAACATCATATATTGCACTGTAGTGCAAAGTTGCAATCTGCTTCATGTCATAGGAGGTTAGTTCACTAGCAGTTATAAATCAAAGCATATTTGCAACAGCGGGTGACCCTAGCCCATATTTAGCAGCCAGTTGCTATAGCTCTGAAAGGGTTTGCCAATTAAAGGGTGCATACTTGGAAGGCGTATTGCCATTACCTCATATAACTGGGTATGCTGCTGTCTCTCCCCCCCGCTGCCGTCTCTCCCCCCCCCGCTGCCAGCTTTCTGATGATGGTGGATACTTGGGTACAGAAATTAGTTCAGCCCCCTCTATAGCCCCGCTTCTAATCGCCTGTTGCTTTACCTCCATCCAAAAGACCACCGGATCGCGTATAGGGATAGCTTCTGACCGTAACATCGATGGGGCTGGAGCCAGTGCAGGCAGGGTTGCAGGGGCTTGTTCTCCGAAGCTGGTGGTAGGGGGGAGATTTGGGTTCCCTCTGTGAGTGTCTTGTGGCTGTAGATGCGATGGTGCCATGGCGGGAGCGGGAGCAGGAGCAAGAGCGTGGTGCGGCACAGTGGCGTTGACACTTCCTGGTTCCGGTGTATTTCCGGGTATGATGTAGTAACAACATCCGGGCATCTGTGGCAACATCATCTTGGGCCGCACCCCCATGTTGCAGCGGAAGCAGGACTGTGGGTGCGGTCTGTGGGCTGAGCTAACCGACTCTGGGCAGAGGCGGTCCAGGCATTTCCATGGTGATGAGAGGGTGGGGGCAGTCTCGAGAACTGTATGCAGCTGACTCATGCTCACAAGCTGCTCTGGCATAATGACGGCGAGTCCTGGGCCGGGACAGCAGCTTGGTGCAGCCCGAGAGTGAGCCAATCTGGCATGACAGCCCTGCGATGTGGGCGCTGGGCTTTTTGGCATTGCACAACACCTCCATGAGGCAGGAATGGGGCTTCTTCATGGCACCGGGACGGGGCTTCTGGGTGGTGCAGTGTTATGAACAAATTAGCCGGATTTTTTTATATAAGGAAATTTATTAATAACAATTTGGCTATAAAGAAATAAAATCCACCACCAAAATAAAAATTAAAAACAAAAAGATGCTGAGCCCGGGGGTCAACACTGGTGAACAGGGGCAGCGTTCTCTCTAGCCAACAGCCCTCCCTCTAGTTCACGATATACTGTGGCCGAAGCCTGGGTTTTATGCAGTTTTTGTGCCCTCAGGCTGGATTCAGTAATGCAAATCTGTTCAATTGTCCGGTATCAGTGTTCATGGCCGGTTTCTATTCTTCTCTCCTTGCGTTGAATAGTCTTTCCTGGCACAGATGGTAGTCTTCCTGGGCTTACGGGAAACCCTTTGAATTTCCATCACCGGGTCCGGTGATGTGGTGATGTCGTCCAGATGGTATCATGATCTTGTCAGCGAGGAGATGATCGTCCTTATCTGGGTCGTTATGGCGTTGCCCCGCTCCAAAAGGTGTTACTTTGCCTTGAGCCTTCAAATGCTAATGGAGTCTCCCCCGGAGTTTGAGCTTTGCCCTGTGCCTTCAAATGCTAATGGAGTTTTCCCCGAGTTTGGGTTTTGCAATCTGACTTTTACAAGAGCAAGGAGTGTAGAATATGTTTAATACACTTAACTTTTAACGATTTATATAAAATATTATCACATGCATGAATTAATTCTTAGCTCTCTTTATAACATGCAGCATAATTCGCCCATGGGGCAGGCACGGGGTATTCAGGCTCTGCCCAGCATGCGGGCACAGGCGCACGTTTGCCTTTTGCCGTGGCTCTGTTCGACACCAGGGTCCTGCTGTTTCTCCCCGTCCCGCCACGCCCTGGAGCCCAGCCATGTGGGACAATTGCATAATCTGGCTCATTTTTTCCTGCTGCAGTTTGTCCGCCTGCAGGAGGATGTGAAAAACAGCTCTCCAGGGACAGGATTCGGCAGGCAGGGTGCATTTAGGGCGGCACGGCCACGTGGAGCAGCCATTTCATCAGGCCACCCACTCTGCGAGTTTCATAGGGTTCCCAACCCCCCTGCTATCTCCTCCGGCATCCAGTTTTCCCCAGGCTCAACAGTTTTTAAGTCTCATCAAGTCTAAAATAAGTTTTCAGGGCTTAATAATTTTAATTGCTTTTTGGTCACCTCTAGAGGCTGCTTTAATGATGAATTGCCCAGTTCATGCCCAAGTATTCAAATTGATTTTTTAAAATATGAATATCGATCTAATATTGATACCCAACTGTGACGGACAAAAGACTCTCTAACAGTTAAGTTAGAAATTGTATGTTTATTACAATGCCAGGCAGCACTGGGATATTTCCCTAATGCGCGCTACAAAGATCACAGGTAGTTACAAAGCCTTTTATCCACAAAAGTGTTGAATACACAAAATACAAATGCATATTCATACCCTTGTCACCTCCTCTTCTCTGCTTTGTATGCTAATTGACAAAAAGGCTATTAAGCATGCGTAGTTTGTTCTCTGAAATGAGTCGGTGGTCCTTTTGTGAGGAGTGGTTACCAAAAGGAGGAAGTAAAACTAGTCTTCCTCGTTCTAAACTTGCAACCTTTCGATGCATACGTGACAAATGAATCTTTGGGAGGACCTATAGTTTCCTGTTTTCCAGGGCTAGATTTCTGAAAACAGGAGGTTTGCAATTGTTTTGTGTTCCTGGGGTATTGATTAGTTTCTCTGTTTTTCATTACAAGCACAGCTTACACAAACATAAAGTTGACAAGCAATGAGTTATTAGATCCGGGATAGCTTATCTAAAATCCGGTCTCTTTTGACTATCCTCTAAGTTTTAACTGATTTCAGCAAAGCTTATCTTTTCAGCTAAATCAGCAATATTGTTAACTATAACCTTAGCTTTTCAAAATTAGTGTCTCAAAACCAAGGGCAGCCTCTTTAGTTGTGTCGAATCCATGGTCCTTAGCCCAAGTTAGTAGAGCTTGCAATGCCTCTGGATTGTAATGAACCTCCCATTCTTCTAAAAGAGCAGGCCATACCTTTAAGGTTTGATGTTCCTGTATGGAGATCCACCTTCCCATGGCTCTGACGGTTGTTTTCTTCTGTTTTCAGGGGTAGGTGCAGAAGAATTCTGAATTTGAGCGTTTTTCCACTGCAAAACAGCTCTGCTGCTGTTTTTTGTAGCTTTTTGCTTTTTCCACCTCCCACGCTGCTTTTTCGTCTCCCGTGCTATTACGCAGAGATGGCTGTTGACCTCACGTGGGGGCACCATGTTGTAACACGAGGGTCGTGGGTTGGAGACAGATGCACAACACAGTAACTTCTTGAGTTCTGAGCAACAGCCTTGTTTTATTTTTCCAAGCTCCCTTTTATAGCGAGTTTGAGTTTCCCGGGCTTGGAAAGCCTATTGGTTGGGAATCTCTGCACTGCCCGGATCTCTGGCCAGTGATGTGTCCACATCCAGGGCTTGGATGGGATTGGCTGAGGTCTTTGTTCCCCATAAGGCTTCTAGAACAAGCCAGGTCAGCCAGATTGGATCTGTCATGATCAGACTCATTATGTCCAGCTGTAGACCAGCTGTACATGGCTACATCAACCCTCCTTGTGACAAAAAAGGACCTCTTTCACCAAGTGTACATCTTCCTTTCTCCACATTTTCCCCCGGTCTCTGATTACTGAATGTTGGTCTTGCTAGTAAAGCCCAAGGCAAAGAAGGCATTTGGTATCTCAGCGTTTTCCATGTCTTGTGTCACCAAGTCCTCTGTCTCATTCAGTAAGGGGCCCTCATTTTCCCTGAGTTGGTTTTGCACTGTCTGACTTTTGGTAGCGGGGGGCCACAGAGGTGTCTTCTGTGAGAAACTGCTAGAAGCTTCCACCATGTTCAGCAGAGCTAAGCCCTGATGGCTCTGAAGATGGACATGCTGCTGGCCAACACTGGGCTAATGAGAGAGGTTTGTAATGCCTCTGTGATGACATATTTAAGAAGAAAATAAAACCAAAGTCACGCAGTTTTGCTTCTAGTCAGAAAAGAGGAGGAGGTGAGAACATGTGAGGGAAAAAAACATGGCGACGCCAAGGTCAGTGGAGAAGGAGGGGGAGGAGGTGCTCCAGGCGCTGGAGCCAAGATTCCTCTGCAGGCCGTGGTGATGACCATGGTGAAGCAGGCTGTCTCCCTGCAGCCCATGGGTCCACGGGGGATGCAGAGATCCACTTGTGGCCAGTGGGGGAGGTGCCCATGCCAGAGCAGGTGTATGCCTGGAGGAGGCTGTGATCCAGTGGAAGACCTGGTGGAGAGAGAGGGCCCCTGCTTCCAGGCTGGACCAGCCTGTCCTTGGAGGACTGCATCCCATGGAAAGAGAGACCCCCACCACAGTAGTTTTGGGAGGACTGTCTGCATGTTGGAGTGACGTTGCAGCAGTTTTGAGAGGACTGCTGCTCATGAGAGTGGACCCATGCCAGAGAAGTTCATGGAGAACTGTCTCCCATGAGGAGAACCCCACAGTCTCACAGGTCAAGGACTCCTCTCCCGGAGCAGCAAAAGAAAATCTGGGGTGATGAACTAACCAAAACTCCCATGCCCTGTCTCCCTGCGCTGTCGGTGGGAAGGAGGGAGAGGCTGGGGGGGAAAAAGTGTTTTAAGGGCTTATTTTACTTCTCATTATCCTCCTCTGATTCTGTTAGAAATAAAATTCACTTTGCAACTTTGAGCCTTTTTTGCCCTTGGAATGTTTTCTTCCGGTCCTTATCTCAACTCATGAACTTTTTGTTAATTTTTTTCCTCTCCTCTGCTCTGCCCAGATGTGGCAGGGGACGGTGAGCGAGCAACTCTTGTGGGTGCCTGGCGGGCCAGTGCCAAACCATGACATCCCTAGCTTTCCTTTTGTCATTTGTGTTTTTAGAGAAGCCCTTCTTGTTTTTGACATCCCTGCTCAGATTTAGATTTGACTTTTAGCTTTCCTAAGCTCATCCCTGTATGCTTGGATAGTATTTCTGTATTGCTCCCCAGTTGCCCATTCTTGATTTCACCCTCTGTAGTCTTCCTTAATGTGTTTTGAGTCAGCCAGGAGCTCCTTTTTCATCAACATAGGCCTCCTGAGATATTTCCCGACTTCCTACTCCTTGGGATGGAGCTCTCTTGAGCTTGGAGGAGGTGATCCTTGAATATTAACCAGCTTTTTTGGACCCCTCCTCCCTCCAGGGCCTTATCCCATGAGATCATTCCAAGCAGAACCTTGAAGTTCTTCCCTCAAGTTCAGGTCTGTGGGCTTGCTTTTCACCATCCCTCCTTCCCTTCAGGAGCCTGAACTTCATCTCATGGTCACTGAGGCCAAGGCTGCCTTTTACTTTCACATCCCCATCAAGCCCCTCCTTGTTAGTGAGTACTAGGTCTATCAGAACACCTCTCCCTGTTGATTCCTCTGTCATTTGGAGGAGGAAGTTATCATAAATGCATTCCAGGAACCTACTGGATTGCTTATGCCTTGCTGTGTTATCCCTCTAACAGATATTGCAGTGGTTGAAGTCCCCCATGAGGACCAGGGCCTATGCATCTGAGGCTGCTCCTAGCTGTCTGTAGACAAGCCCCCATCCACTTGTTCTTCCTGGTCAGGCAACCTGTAGCAGACCCCCACTATGTGCTAGTGAGGTCCTTTGGTCTGCCATCTCAGTGGAGATAGGGGATGGAGATCCACATGGCAGCGGAGATCCACATGGCAGCAAAGATCCAAGGGTTATTGATGTGACAGTATCCAGACCCTTAGTAAAATCCAGAAAACCTAAATCTAGTGCTTTCCCTTCACCCACTAGGATGGTGACCTCGTCATAGAATATCAAATTAGACAGGACTTTGCCTTTGTGAACCCATGCTTACTATATCTGACCATTGCATTGTTCTTTAAATGCCTTTCAATAGCATCCAGTATACTCTTCCCCACAATTTTTCCAGGAACTGAGGTTAGACTAACCTGTCTGTAAGTTTCCTGGGTTTTTCTGCATGCCCTTCTTATAAAGTAGAATAATACCGGCTAGCTTCCGGTCAGCAGAGACCTCCATAAACTCCCCAGACCTTTGACAGATGATTGAGATGGATCCTGCCATAACATTCACTGCCTCCTTCAGTACTCTGGGATGAATCTCATCAGGCCCTATGGACTTTCAGATGATACAGCTGGTCCCTCACAATTTCAGTGCCCACAAATGGAAAGTCAATGTTTCCACACTTGTGGTTCTCCAACTCAGGGGATCAGGCAGCCTGAGGTCTACCGGTATTATTCAAGACTGAGGTAAAAACTGCATTGAATGCCTCTACTTTTTCTTCTTCCCTGTTAGGTGACCATCTTCAACAAGTATTGGTCCAACTCTTCAGAAGCGACAGGCAAGGAAGGAGAGGCAGTGGGTTAGTGTCTTGAGTTGCAATGCAAGATGTAACCAAAAGCATGTATTCTATTCCCATTTGTTGAAACCGGTTGGGGAGGTGTTTTTCTTTATCTCTTCTCTGGCCCATTCCTCATAACTCCGGGGGGGGAGGGGGCAGGTGTCTTCTGTTAATGGGCCATCTGTTAAAAACAGGTGGGGCAGTGTTCTTTATCTCTTCCATGACCCATCCTCCCTCCAGGGGTATATCTGCTGTTAATGGGCCATTAAGGCTCACCACATGACTGATAAAATTACATCATCCCATTGTGAGATGCTCCACCCAGTGGGAGGAGCCAAGCATTCCTACCTGGATAAAACCTGAGATTCAAAACAGCAGGACAGTCTGTTTTCCACTGGATTCCCAGAGGAAGACCAGACCCATCTTGCCACCACTGGACCCTTCTACAAGATCATCTCTGCTCCAACAGAACCACATCTGTCACTCCAGGAGGACTTAATTAGACTGCTACCAACACCCTGACCAACAGGGTGTCAGGCTGTATTCTGACTCCGTCAGTGTTTTTTCTTTTTTGTTCATTTGGGTTTTTTTGTACTACTACATTTGTATTTTTAATATTCCTAGTAAAGAACTGTTATTCCTATTCCCATATCTTTGCCTGAAAGCTCCTTAATTTCAAAATTATAATAATTCAGAGGGAGGGGGTTTACAGGCAGACACCTGTCTATCCAAACCAAGACTGTTAGTCCTGTATGTTAGAGAGTGTTTTGATTGTCTGGAGCTTAATGATGGTGATAGGGTTGAGTGTTTATGTATAAGAAACAGGGTTAAGGCCAACAAGGCAGATATCCTGGTGTGAGTCTATTACAGACTACCCAACCAGGATGAAGAGGCAGATCACATATTCTGTAAGCAGCTGGGAGAGTCTTGTGGTCTCTGGACCTTGTTTTGGTGGGAGACTTCAACTTACCAGATATCTGCTGGAAATACAACCTAACAGAGAGGAAACAGTCTAGGAGGTTCCTGGAGTGTGTGGAAGAGAACTTCCTGACACAGTTGATGAGGGAGCCAACCAGGGGAGGTGCTCCACTGGACTTACTATTTGTGAACAGAGGAGGACTGGTGGATGATGTAATGGTTGGAGGCTGTCTTGGGGACAGTGATCATGAAATGAATTTTTGATTCTGTCCTAGTTTAGGGACAAGCATCATAAAGTCACCCTAGGACAGATTCTCAAAGAAGGAGAAGGATCAGCAGAACTGCCTCTTTGGACTTCTAGAGGGCAAATTTTGGCATGTTTAGGGGACTGGTTGAGAGAGTTCCTTGGGAGGCAGTCCTTAAGGCAAAGGAGTCCAGGAAGTCTGGATGTGCTTCAAAAAGGAAATTTAAAGGTGCAGGAGCAGACTGTCCCCATGTGCCAAGAGACAAGCCAGCAGGAAAGACCAGCCTGGCTGAACAGAGAGCTTTGGCTGGAACTCAGAGAGAATAAATAGATTATGACTTTTGGAAAAGGCGACAGGCAACTCAGGAGGATTACAAGAATGTTTTGAAATTATGCAGGGAGAACATTAGAAGGGCCAAAGCCCAAATAAAACTTAATCTGGCTACTGCTGTAAATGACAACAAAAATGTTATATAAATTCATGAGCAAGAAAAGGAGGGCCAAGGAGAATCTCCATCCTTTACTGGATGTAGGGGAAAACATAGTGACAAAGAATGAGAAAAAGGCTGAGGTACTTAATGCCTTGTTTTCCAGGTACCCAGCCCCCTGATCTTGATGACAGGGACTGGGGGCAGAATGAAGCCCCCATAATCCAAGGGAAATGTTTAGCAATCTGCTATATCACTTAGACACACCGACAAGTCCATGGGGCCAGATGGGCTCCACCTGAGGGTACTGAGGGAGCTGACAAGTGCTCAACAAACCGCTTTCAATCATTTACCAGCAGTCCTGGCTAAACAGGGAGGTCCCAGTTGACTGGAGGTTAGCAAATGTGATGCCCATCTACAAGAAGGACAGGAAGGAGAATCTGGGGAATGACAGGAGGGGAAGATCACAGAGCAGATTATCTTGAGTGTCATCAAGTAGCACATACAGGACAACCCCGGGATCAGGCCCAGCCAGCATGGGTTTGGGAAAGTCACGTCCTGCTTGACCAACCTGATTTCCCCTTATGACAAGGTGATTCACTTAGTGGATGAGGCAAAGGCATCTAGAGTTCCCACAGTCTACCTGGACTTTATTAAAACCTTTGACACCATGTCCCACAGCATTTTCCTGTAGAAACTGGCTGCTCATGGCTTGGACAGGTTCACTCTTTGCTGGGTAAAAAACTGGCTGGATGGCCAGGCCCAGATAATGGTGGGGAATGGTGCCACATCCAGTTGGGGCCGGTCACTAGTGAGGTTCCCCAGGGCTCAAAATTGGGACCAGTCCTGTTTAATATCTTTATCAGTGGTCTGGATGAAGGGATTGAGGGCACTCTCAGTAAATTCGCAAATGACACCAAGTTGGATTGGAATATTTATGTGCTGGAGGGCAGGAAGGCTCTTCAGAGGGATCTGGACAGGCTGGATTGATGGGCTGAGGCCAACAGCGTGAGGATCAACAAGGCCAAGGGTTGAGTCCTGCCCTTGGGTCACACCAACCCCCTGCAGCTCCAGGCTGGGACAGAGTGGCTGGAAAATGTCTGGCAGGAAAGGCCTTGGGGGTGCTGGTGACAGCAGTGGGACATGAGCCCAGGTTTACCCAGATGTGCAAGAGGCCAATGGCACCTGTCCTGTATCAGAAATAGTGTGGCCAGCAGGTCTAAGGCACTGTACTGGGCACTGCTGAGGCACCTCCAGTCCTGGGGGAAGTTCTGGGCCCCTCATGGCAAGAGAGACATTGAGGGGCTGGAGTGTGTCCAGAGAAGGGAGCGGAGCTGGGGAATGGTCTGGAGTACAAGGAGAAGCTTAGGGAGCATGGGAGGCTCAGCCTGGAGTAAAGGAGGCTCGGGGGGGGCCTTCTAGCTCTCTCAAATGCCCTGACAGAAGAGTAGAGCCAGGTGGAGGTCAGGCTCTGCTCCCAGGTAACAAATGACAGGACAAGCAAATCTCTCTAGATGATAGACCAGATATTAACATCATATGTAAAAATATGCCACCATTCTCAGTTCTATATGCAACACGGACAAAAAGGAGGGGAGAAAAAAAAAAGGAACACGTTTCAGTTTCTAGCTCGAACTAACATTTTTTGTGTTTATTTGTCCTTTGAGCAATATCTAAATGTTACAGAAAAATGTGTTCATAATTATGTAGAGTTCCTTACAAAATGCTTCATTCTAACTTCAATGTGATGCTTGGTAAAAGTAAGAAATTGAAGACTACTCAGCAATACCTAATATTTGTTGCTTTTTTCTGCTCTAAGATTACCCTCTTTTATGTTTCTGTGCTGGTTTTGTGGGAGAGATTGTTGTGACATGGCAGCTAGAACTCATTAGAAAGGTTCTTTTTTAAATAATTGTTAGAAATGAATCAGCCAATTTAATAATTAAAGGAATTTATTAAATAATCAAAGTAAAATTGGAAAAGCCACAAGCAAAACAGCGTCAAGCCAGGTGATCAGCACCGGATGAGACAAGGAGGGGCTCTCTAGCTCCGCTCCACTATGACTCACAAAGTTCGACTATCACAGGTGTTAACAGGGTCTTTTTATATGTTCCCAGGCTTTTCAGGGGTCTCTTGTCTTCTTCCGTTGGTCTTGTCTCCTTTTGCATGTTGGTACATGTCCTTTTCCTTATCGGGTGCCCGACAAGATTTCCTGGAATACACTTCTATACAGACGAATATTCATGCTATTTTTGGTGCATATTGCTCTTTCCCATCACTCGGCTTCCATTAAAAGATACTGTAGTTTCAGTCCTTAGCACGAATTTATTCTAAATCATATATTACATAATCAATAGGTATTACTAATGTCTCAGCCCTTTATTTTACTTTGTAGCAGAAGGGTTAGAGATTTCTCTGAAGCTATCCGCATGATTGCTGGCTGTTTTTTCAACAGTGCCAGAATATGAAAGAATGTTAACAGTATACACTAGTGATGATTGTTGGTTTTAAACTCTTATTGTGCCAGGCTTAAGAGGTTATGTTTATCTTGTTAAAAACATTAATTCCTCTTTTTTCCTCCCTCCTTTTGGCTCTTATTTTGTTAACTCGCCTTAAGTTTCCCTAAAGACACACAGAAAGGTTTTTGTTTTGTTTCTAAAGGAACCTAAGTTTAAAGATGATGGATCCCTTCCCCCTCTTCTACATGATGGAGGTTTCAGGGAACATCTTTTAAAAGGCATGGCTACAGTCTTTGTGTTGAAAGGTGTATCTGCTGCCGGGGTTTTCTGATGCAGATAGGCTCGCTGGTGATGAACAAAGGACTTTGGAATCTGTCAGGGGAATGGAGTGTCTTCTATGGGAAAAAAGATGACTCTCAAGGGATAAAAACAGGGCAGATTTGAGGGGGATCTCCTTTCTACTTCCCCATTCTTCTGCTGGGAGGTGACTGTTTTGATCGAGTCCATAGAACTGTGTAAGACTGTGCTGCTGGAATTAATAAACACATTTATATTACTAGAATTAAAAACTTTTGGAGATCTTTGCAAATAATTGTTCAGGAAGAAAAGGTGCTATTTTGACAGAAAGGGAGAACAGATACTATTGGGGATTTTCCTGGTTCTGTTCAGGACAGGGATAACTTTTGCATTAGCTGGGAGTGGGCATGGCTAGGAAATGTGTGTATATATATCTAGTTGGAAGGTGTAGAATCTGGGCATGAGTAGTTGGTATAGAATAAGGGGTGGATAATGTCCTGGTTCCATTCAAGACAGGGTTAATTTTTGCAGTAGCTGGGACTGGGCATGGCTAGGGAGGTTATTCTGTACCACCTCATGCCATTGCTGGGGGCAGAGGAAAAGAGACTCTCTTCTGAGGAGAAGGGGTTCCTTCCAGTCAAGTAAACATGATGGAGGGAGCCATCTGGTATTGTCGATTGTCAGTAGGTTTTCCATGGGAATTGTTTCTTTTCTTGTGCCCTCTGTCATTAGTATTGTTGCTGTTCCTGTTGGTTTTCTTATCTCATTGCTCTTTCCAGTAAATTGTTCTTATCTCAACCTGTGACCTTTACCTTTTGTGCCTCCGATTCTTCGCTCCATCCTGCCACAGTGGGAAGGGGGAGGGGAAAAGCAGAGGAGCAGTGTGTGGTTTGGAGAGTCACACTGGTGTTGCCCGTTACCGTAGTAAAACACAAACCAACAAAGTTAGTTTATGCGGTGCTTTATTCGAGGCCCCGGGGATCTGAGGACTAATGTCCCAAATCAGAATCCCGAAACCCTTCATCAGATCTTCAGCTTTTATACCCCCTTTACAAAGATTACCTCACTAGGCTACGTGCAAACCTAACATTCCTCACTTTAAAGTGGTTCTAAACCGTTACATCGGTTACCCAGATAACAATCCCCTCAAGCTATAAATCTTAAAAGGTTGTCTAACTCTAAACTATAGATTAACTTTGTTGCCTAACTCCCACCACCAAACATATGTTGTTCTGTTCTTATCTCCAGGAAACTATCTGCAGACCCTGCATGTTCCACATGCTTGACTGATCCTTTTTAAACATTGTTTTGCTTTTTCTCAGCACATTCTCAAACCTATTTCCAGGGCCTACTCGAGAAGCAGCCAGAACCGAGCCTTAGTATGACTACTACCATACAACTTATTTTAAACAGCTAACATTATTTTCGTTTTGCTGATAACAAAACTCTACTGGTAACACTGGGGGCACTCAATTGGGGAGTACTATTCCTAAACCACAACACCCTTACTTGGCACCCAATGTGGGGCTCTAAGGGTTGAGATAACAACAGATCTGCCCAGAGTGGGTTGGAAACAAATTTGATCTAAGCATTTGTTGTATTAGGTATGGAGCCACTGGGCACAGTCTTGCTTGGTCTGTTCACATGGTTGTGGTACCTAATCCTGTATATATTTCCTCATGTGCTCCTTGTGGTGTTCTTTCTCAGAGCAGGGAGAGGGATCAGGATTGCTTTGTTGCTCTATTGTGTGATATCAGTTTATGCTATGATAACATCAAAGGCAATGAGGGTCATTTGGGATGTGTATTCAGTGTTGCTCTCCTACCCTTACTTCAGGTGCCACCTGTAGGAGTCCATAATAATCATACCCATCCTGTGGGGATGTGAAAAACGAGGTTCACTTTCTTAAAAAAATTAAAGTTTAATAAAAATTTTTAAAAATAGACAATTAGGAGGCAGAATAAAGCAAAATATTATATGACCGGGTGGCTTGGCATTCAGCCAAGAGCGCACCCGCTAATGAAAAGGCTCGCTCCTTAAAAGTATCAGCCTGTTGCATATTTATAAATTCACATGCATGATTCAAACATTCCTTTTGAGTATGAATTTCTTTGTTCAGTTTCAACTCCCCCCCAGTCATTTTACCTGGTAGATCCATCTGCGAGTGGCTCCATTCCATCTGATAGCATAGGTTCCATAAATTCTTCTCCTGAGGTTTTGGTCATCTTCATTTGGATAAGATACTGATAACAGAGGTTCAAAAAATTCCTTCTTGTAGCTTTTGGTCAGCAATCTTCATTTGGTTAATTCAGGAATGCAGGCTCTACCTTCTGGTTTGGCGAGTTTAGACGTTACAAAAAACCCCCCTATCTTTTAACACTATGTTACAACCAAAAAAACATATACATTCATCACATTTCTAAACTCTATTAATAAAAAAAATACAGTAAAATCTTCCCACATTATACATATAGTATTCATTTTAATATTTGCGAAAAGCCAACTTTATAATATGCATTTATAACAGGAGAAGATGGCAGGATGATTTTCCCCAGCTTTTCACTCACTAGACAGGAGAGGATCTGAAAAATGTTCTCTGCATCACAGATGGGGAGAATGGTCCATCCTGGAGCCTCTGGCAAAATGTTTCAGGCCTGTTAAACAGCTTTTCAGAATTTTGAAATCCCTATGGATATTAAGAAAAGCATGTTCTTGTTAGTAAGTCTGCCAGGTCTACTCAGTGCAGTCCACACCATGTTTAGAGTTACAAAAGAGGTTTTTAGGAAGCTCTTTCTGAGATCTGCTATGAGGGTGGATAGTCATGAGTGGCATAGAATGTGGGATGACATGGGCCAGTATTTGGAGCACTTTTCTTCTCCAATGGTTTGGGAGTTCACCCCTGAACAACTACAAGACCCTGTTAAAGCAATAAAATAGGTGAAAGAAAAATGTTGTGGCAGTTCCAGAGAGGCACAAAGTTATGCAATGTGCTGGGCCCTGGCTACTATTTATTGGATGCTGCTGTCACTAGACAACACCCTCAGGGGGAGGAGGAGAAAAGCACAGCACCTGGCACTGTGGCCACTCAAACTGCAGCTGAATCAGAGGAACAACCTGTGCCAGTAGCAGTTGCCCCTATACAGAAGAAATCCAAGAAAAAATCAGTTCACTTACTGAGGGATGAAGAGGAAGTAGGGTCCTCACAATAGAAGGAAGAGGCAGGGCCAGAGATAATCACCTGATCCCTAACCCATGGTGAGCTGCAAGATATGCAAAATGATTTCAGCCACCAGTCAGGTGAGCCCCTGGTGACCTGGCTGCTTTGATACTGGGATATCATGGCCCATGATATGAAACTAGATGGTAGTGAAGCAAAGCAACTGGGATATCTGTCCCAGGATGTGGACATTGACAAGGAGATTGGGAAGACGACAAAAACAGCCTCTGGAAGTGACTCCTATCAAGTGTGAGGGAAAGGTCTCTCAGGGATGCACCCAAGCAGGTGGAACACCATGGAGAAAGGTATCCAGTACCTGAGAGAATTAGCTGTGCCTGAGGTACTCTATAGGGATTCAAATAATGAGTAGTCCCCTATAGATCCAGATGAGGGCCAGTGCACACAATCCATGTGTTGGAAGTTTGTATGGATCATGCTATCATCATACACCAACTCATTGGCAGTGATGTCAATGAAAGAAGGTGAACAAACAGTGCTTCAGGTGACTCTTCGACTCCAGCAATATGAAGATAATCTATTTTCCTCCCCATCAACTTGCACCTCGGCTGTGGAAAGACTGTCCAAGACTGTGAACTGATGCAAAAGACTTGAGCAAGTTAGAGAGGAAATGTCCCATGCCTTGCCAGTCTCTGCTGTTGGGAATGAGCACTCCCCTGCTTGAGAGAGAGGGTTGACACCATGAAGTAACCTGTGGCTTTACCTGAATGACCACAGAGAAGACATGAGGAAGTGGAATGGGAAACCCACCTCTGCCCTAGTAGCATGGGTACATGAGTTGAGAGGAAGAACAACCACTGCAGGAAATTTAAGAATAAATGCTGCTCCAGTTTCCAGTGGACAGATCCTCAGTCAGAATGGAAGGGCTGTTACTTGCAATCCTCTTGAAGGGACCTCCAGTTCATATTTACAAGAAGTGAGCAACAAATGTTATGACCAGAACTAGAGAGCTTCTGCCTCCAGCCAGGTGGAGGAAAGGGACAATCAGGTCTATTGTACTGTGTGAATCCGATGGTGTGGAGCATCAGACCCACAAGAGTATAAGGCTTTAGTTGATACCGGTGCAAAATGTACACTGATGCCATCAAGATATGTAGGGGCAGAATTGATCTCTTATTTCTGGGGTGACAGGGGATCCCAGCAGCTGACTGTACTGGAAGCTAAAATGAGCCTTGTCGCCCTGATTTTCAAAAACCTTCTGATATTTACATACTTGGGGTCAGAATTCCCACACTTTTCTCAAAACACTATGTGTTTTTCACATTCCTTCTTGGAGGAGGAGAAAATTGACAGACTGTTCAACTGGCCAGTGTGATTCGGAGGAGATAGGTTACCCTCCAATCCACTCTCATTTTAGAGAGTCTATAAATTGTAGAAACTGTAAATAAAGTTCTCCTTTTTGCCTTGGGCGGCTGAGCGTGTCCAGTGTGCTCCTTCCGTGTCACAGCGTGACAGAGCCTGACTGGGAATGAATGGCAAAAACACCCCATTGTGACAGGCCTAGAGGCCCCATGTATCCTTGGCATAGATTACCTCAGGAGAGGGTATTTCAAGCATCCAAAAGGGCATTGTTGGGCTTTTGGGATAGCTACTGTGGAGACAGTAAATTAGACAGCTGAATACCTTTCCTGGTCTTTCAAAGGACTCTTCTGCTGTGGGACTGCTGAAGGTTGAAGAACAACAGCTACTGATCACTGCCACAACAGTGCACCATTGACAATACTGCACCAACCCATCCTTGAGATGATTCATGAGTTGGAGAACCAGAGTGGTCAGCAAGACTTGCTCACCCTTTAATAGTCCTATATAGCCAGTGCATAAGTCCAATGGACAATGCAGACTGACAGTGGCTTATTGTGGTCTGAATGAAATCACACCATCACTAAGTGCTGCTGTGCCGGACATGCTGGAACTTTGGTACGAACTGGAGTTCAAGGCAGGAAAGTGGTGCCACCATCAACACTGCCAATGCATTTTTCTGCATTCCTTTAGCAGCAGTGCAGGCCACAGTTGGCTTTTATCTGCTGGGTGTTCAGTATACCCGGAACAAATCTGAACAGATCAAACAGGAGATAGTTCACGCAGTAGCCCTTGGGCCAGTCAGGACAGGAGAGGATGTGAAAAATGTGCTCTACATCACAGCTGGGGAGAATGGTCTGTCCTGGAGCCTCTGGCAAAATGTACTCAAAGAGGCTCAAGGATGGCCCCTGGGTTTCTGAAATTGGGGATACAAAGGATCCAAGGCCTGCTACACCCTAACTGAAAAAGAGATACTGGCAGCTTTTGAAAGGGTTTGAGCTGCTTCAGAAGTGATTGGCACCAAAGCACAGCTCCCCCTGGCACCCTGACTGCCAGTGATGGGCTGGATGTTCAAGGGGAAAATCCCTACCACACATCATGCCACTGATGCCATGTGAAGTAAGTAGATCATACTAATCACATACTAATCACATAGGGAGCTTGAATAGGAAACCCTAGTTGCTCAGGGATCTTGGAGTTCATCACAAACTGGCCCAAGGAAAAAAATTTTGAATTGTAATCTTAAAAGGAGGAAAAGGTGATGTGCTGAGCAGACCTCACCATATAATCAGCTACCAGAAAATGAAAAGCTATATGCTCTACTGATGGTTTCCATCGTATTGTAGGGCTACACTGAAAATGGAAAGCTGCCTTATGGAGTCCTACACATCGAGTCACAGAAGCTATTGAGGGACAAGGTGGATCCAGTAAGGTTGCAGAGCTGAAAGCCATCCAGCTCACTTTAGATATCATTGAACAAGAGAAATGGCCAGCACTCTACCTCTATACTGACTTGTGGGTGGTCACAAATGGTCTGTGTGGGTGGCTGGAACAATGGAAAAAGACCAATTGGCAGCACAGAGGGAAACCCATCTGGGCTGCTGAATTGCGGAAAGATATTGCTGGCCAGGTAGAGAAGTTGGCTGTAAAAGTATGTCATGTAGCTGCCCACATACCCAAGAGTCGGGCTACTGAAGAGCATCGCAACAATGGTCAGGTGGATTGGGTTGCCAAGATTAAAGGTGGATCTGGACTGGTAACATGTGTGAGTTATTTCTGGCTCATTGGGCCCATGATGCCACAGGTCATCAGGAAGAGATGCAACATATAGATGTGCCTTTGATCGAGGGGTTGACTTAACCACAGACACTATCTCCCAGGTTATCCATAGCTGTGAAACATGAACTGTAATTAAGCAGGCCAAGCGGGTAAAGCCTCTGTTGTGTTGGGGGATGATGGTCAAAATATAAATATGGAGAGGCCTGGCAGATGGATTACATCACACTCCTGCAAACCCACCAAGGCAAGTACTATGTGCTGACAATGTTGGAAACAACCACTGGATGGCTGGAGATGTACTCTGCCTCACACCACTGCCCGAAACACCATCTTGGGCCTTTAAAAGCAAGTCCTGTGGTGACATGGTGTCACGCTGAGACACGAAATGAGCACGCACCACACGCTCAGTCACCCAAGGCAAAAAAGAGAGCTTTATTTACAGTTTTCCAGAATTTATAGATTCTCTAAAGTGAGAGTGGATTGGAGGATGACATCCCTCCTTTGAATCACACTGGCGAGGTGAACAGTCTGTCAATTTTCTCCTCCTCCAAGAAGGAATGCGCAAACACATAGTGTTTTTGTAAAAAGTGTGGGAACTCTTGACTCCAAGAATGTAAACATCAGAAGGCTTCAAAAACCAGGGCAACATCTCACCCTTTTTCCGTTAAAAAAAAGAAAAAGAAAAATGAACAGTGTTACAAAGGGAAGAAATGAACAAAGTTTTAGGGTTCAGTCGTGGAGGAATCATCAGAGTGATCACTCGCGTCGTCTGCATCAGTCATCACTCAATGGTTCATCCACTTGATGGCTTTCAGTTTGGTCACGGTTTCCATCTTGCCTGTTGGCCGGGTTCTTTCTCTGCGGTCGCAGGTCAGGACAGACACACTTCGAAGGTACCCAGCGTGTCCCAGTATCTGTGGACACACACGCATACCCACGCCCCAAAATGACAAGGTCGTAGGGACCTTCCCACTGTTTGGTGACTAGATTTTTCACTCGAACCTTTGCTCGAGGCTGATGTGTCTCGTCCGAACCCTGCAATGAAAGATGGTGATTCACGATGACAGTGTTATTTGAGTTCTGTGGCACCGTAAGATGATTGATGGTGTACAAAGCCTTTGCCAACCGACTGTGCGGGGTTTCACCCCGCATTCCCCGTTTTTGTTTTTGTAGAACCCGCTTCAGAGTACCATGAGCGCGTTCTACAATAGCTTGACCAGTCGGAGAATGAGGGATACCAAACTTGTGTGAAACACCCCACAACTGCAGGAACTGCCGCACCTTTTGTGATGCGTAAGCAGGACCATTGTCGGTTTTCACAGCAGATGGTATGCCTAGAACGGCAAAGGCCTGCCTCCAGTGGGCAATGACATCACGGATCTTTTCTCCAGTGTGAGCAGAAGCCCACATTGCAGAGGAGAATGTGTCCACTGTGACATGCACATACTTGAGCCAGCCAAACTCGGCAACCTGGGTGACATTGGTCTGCCAAAGCTCCAAGGCCCTAAGGCCTCTGGGGTTTACCCCTGCCGGCAAAGGCGCAGCAAGCACTTGACAGTCGTCACATGACTCAACAATGTCGTGAGCCTCAGTTGGTGTCAACTGAAATTGCTTCTGCAATGTATGTGCGTTCTGGTGGAAGAACCCATGTGATGCCTTGGCCTGCGCGAGTGTGTCAGGCTGAGGTGCTACCCACGCTGGGTTAGCCAACTTGTCAGCCCTCGCGTTACCTTCCGCTACAAACCCTGGCAAATTGGTGTGACTCCTTGTATGCAGAACATAGTATGGGTGAACCCGGTCCTGAATGGCACACCACAAGGTCTTCAGTAACTGAAACAAGGCAGGATTACTGACCTTCTTCAAAACTGAATAACGCAGCTGCTGTGCAATGTCGGCAACGTAGGCGGAATCCGTGACCAAATTGAAAGGTTCCTGGGAAAACTTCTCGAATGCTATGACTGCAGCCTTTAGCTCAACCAATTGGGCTTGTCCTAGGTTACAATGTAAAATTGTGCCCAAGGTATGTATTCTATCCCCATGAGCCGTTGGAGCCAAGGTGGGGCAGTGTTTTCCTTATCTTCTGTTAATGAGCCTAACAATGCCTTGCCACATGACTCATAGATAACTTCCTCCAGGAGTTATCTCTGTTTACTGGGCCATCAAGGACCCACTGCATGACTCATAGAATGAGATTATCCCATTGTGAGATGCTCCACCCAGGGGGAGGAGCCAAGCATTCCCACCTGGATAAATCCAGGGTTTGGGACAGCACAGGCAGCTTTTATCCACTGGACTTCCAGAGGAGACAAGAGCTGCCAGACGTTTCTACAGGAATCACTGCTTCGACAAGACCATCTCATCTGGACTGCCACTACCACCCTAACAGGGTGTCAGGTTGTATTCTGACTCTGTCAGTGGTTTTTTTTTTTTTTTTTTTACTATTACTTTGATTTTATTTTACTTTCTTTTATTTCTTTTCTTTTCATCTTATTAAATTGTGTTTCTGACTTGGAGTCTTTCACTGGTTTTGCTTTCAAACCAGCACAGGCTGAACCATCCTTATGACCTTCCACAACCTGCCACTCTGCTCCATCCTTCCAGGTAACAATGGCCTTTCCTGTCTTTCCTGAACCGTCAGTGAAGACGGTGGGTCCTTGCACCGGTTCCTGGCTATATTTGGGCCACAAAGAAATTTCTGTATGTTTCGCCACTTGCAGTAGCTTGTGGCTGGGCAGATGATAAACAATCTGCCCTGCAAAGTTTTCCAGAGCACATTGCATAGCAACACTGTTTGCAAGGCTCCAGTCAAAGTTTTCCCGCTCAACCAGGATCATGATCTTTGCGGGATCTGTCCCCATCAATTGCAAACACTGTTGCTGGCATTTGATTACCAATCGAGCAACCAGCTCAGCTAACGGAGTTACCGTCTTCTGCGGCTGGTGAGGCAGGAAGACCCATTCCAAGATGTGCAAGGAATCTGACCATTTGTCATTCCATTGGCCGATGATACCTGTAGGATGTAAATCTGGAGCAGTGATGAACACAGTGATATCAACGGAAGGATCAATGTGGTACACTTGGCAAGCGGAAACAGCTTGCTGAACCTCCTCCAGCACTTTACGTGCCTCAGGGGTCAATTCACGAGGCGACTTTAAATCGGTGTCTCCCTTTAGAAATTGTATAGAGGAGACAGTTGTGCATTGGTTAGTCCCAAATATGGACCCAGCCATGTGATGACACCTACCAATTTCTGGGCGTCATTTAGTGTTTTCCCTGAATGCACAAATTGCACCTCCTGGTGACGGATTGTCCGTTCCAGAATCTTGACCCCCAAATACTTCCAAGGAGGCTGTTGTTGAACCTTTTCTGGAGCCACTTGCAGCCCATGAGCGTGCAAAGCATCAATCAACTGAGGCTGTATCCTCAGCAGTTCATCCTGGGTGGGCGCAGCCACCAGAATGTCGTCCATGTAGTGATATACATGGGCCTTGGGAAACCACTTGCGAACTCTGAACTCCAGACAAGGCACGGGCCACATACCATTGGCATATAGCGAGAGAATTCCACATCCCCTTGGGGCAAAACCGTCCATTGATATCTCTGTGCGGGCTCAGCATTGTTAATTGCTGGCACCGTGAAGGCAAATTCTTGCCTGTCATTGGGATGTAAAGGAATTGTAAAGAAACAATCCTTCAGATCCATGATGAGGATCGGCCAATTCGCTGGAAGCATGGTAGGCGACGGCATGTCCGCCTGCAACGTTCCCATGCTTTCCATCACGGCATTCACTTTCCGGAGGTCTTGTAACAACCTCCATTTCCCAGACTTCTTTCTAATACAAAACACAGGAGTGTTCCAGGGACTGGTAGAAGGCTCCAGATGACCCTGGTCCAACTGCTCCTGCACTAGATTCTGAAGAGCAACAAGCTTATCTTCAGGGAGGGGCCACTGGTTCTCCCAGACAGGTTTTT
Source organism: Acrocephalus scirpaceus scirpaceus (assembly GCA_910950805.1). Lineage (NCBI taxonomy): Eukaryota > Metazoa > Chordata > Aves > Passeriformes > Sylviidae > Acrocephalus > Acrocephalus scirpaceus. Next base: position 4,104,492 of record CAJVGK010000018.1, on the reverse strand, counting down.
CCACCAGCCACCACAAAGGAGGCGTAGGACAGTCTGCGCCCTTCGTCGCAGTGGCCCCCATCAAAAATCCGTCCTGATCCGTACCCCCCATGCGGCCAGAACATCCCTCCTCCAGAGGTTAGCAACAGTCGAAGTAACATGAGGCCAGACCACGGCCGACTGTCCCTCTGAGTTCATGATGATTATGGGCTGCTGGCTCATGTAGCATTGCTTCATTCCTACCAATCCCACGACAGACATCCCCACCGGACTCAAGGGCCACTCTGGGGGCCAGGCAGCAAGAGAGAGGACTGTGATGTTAGTGCCAGTATCAATCAGTCTGTGGAGGCAGATTTCTGGGGACGTCTCACCAGGGATGGACAGGGTACACAGCTTCATGGGATGGTCATTGGTCAGGACAGCGGTCCAGTGCACTTGAGGTGGCCCAGTTGACCCAAAGCCACTGTCTCCTCGAGACCGGTCAACTGGGAGTGGCCATAGCAGGCTGCATGGCAGTGGTCATAACAGGCTGCATGGGAGTGGTCATAGCAGGCTGCATGGCAGTGGTCATAACAGGCTGCATGGCAGTGACCACAGCAGCCAACTTATGACCCGAAGTGCACAATTTTGCACAGGCCTCTGCCATCTGGGGGATAGAAGGATCCCCAGGGAGAGCCTCTATGATCCTCTTACAGTCGGCGTTGCAGTTATGTTTTGCAAGGTGCTTAAGTAAATGCCTCCTTACCTCAGGATCTCCCACCTGCTTCTCCACAGAGGCAGTCAGCCTATCCACAAATTGCAGAAAAGGCTCATCAGCCCCCTGGACAACGGCCACAAAGGACTCCTTCGGAGCAGCCATTTCAATGGTTTGAATCAACGCCACCATGCCTGTTGACTGGCACTGCTTGAGCACAAGGGGATCAAAGCCAGCCTGCCCATTAGGGCCAGCAAAATTGCCTGTGCCAAGCAGCATATCAGTGCCGATCACACGCCTGGGGTCCTGTGGACCCAGCATAGTGTTCCTCTCCACGGCCCTGACTGCTGAGTCCATTTAGACTCAAAGATCTCGTATTCCACAGGTTGAAAGAGAACACGAGCTATACTTCGGATATCATAGGGTGTCAGCAAATCGGCAGCAAAAACTCGAAGCATCTGCATGACCTCAACAGACCCCAGACCATATTTGCCGACCTGATGACGGAACTCCATCATAGCTTTCCAGGATAGGGGTTGGTAGGTGTTATGAGTGACACCCCTAAGCACAGGGAAAGCCTGGTACCCCCCGATGAGGTGGCAGCACCTGTCAAGTCCTGTCCCTAGGACCCCACAGAGTCAGGGCCAGGTGCCTGAGTGGGGGGCAGCTCTACACCACCTGATATCGCTTCGCCTGCAGAATCAGCAGGCCCAGAGAAGTCATCTCCGCAATCCCAGGGGCACTGTGAGGAGGGGAAATCAAGCATCTCCCCGGCCTTGGCGTAGGTAGCTTGCCAAAATCGTAGGTGCTCCCTAGGATGCACGGTGATCTGGCACAGGGGGAGTGTCCACAGAGCCAAGGAGGAAGACCCCCTAATCTGGGCCCCCCGGCTCCGGGGATCCAACGGTCTTCCGCTGGCCCCATCACCGTTCGCACCAAAAGTGAACACTGCGGTGTCCGCAGTCGCTGCAGCCCCCGCACCCGCAGGAAACGAGGGCGCTGGATCCAGGCCGGCTCCAGCTGAGCCCACGTCCACAAAGGAACCAGGTGTGCCGGCTGCAGCACGGGCAGGGGCCCCCGCAGCAGCAGGCGTGCGTCTCGGCGCAGATGGGAGGGGCACTACCGTGGGCATTGCCTCCCGTGGCGCGGGTGGGGACGGAGTGCAGGGAGGGGCATGGCTCGCAGAGCCACGTCACCACCCCGCGCTGTGGCCAGAGGCGGTGACGCAGGCGGCGCGGGCAGCCGCTCAGCCCTGCTTGAGTCCGAGGCCGTCCCCGCGCCAAAAACACCACCACTCACTGCACCCGGCGGGGACAGCACGGGGGAGGGGGTGTCTGGGACCACCCCCAGGAGGGTCCCTTCTGTAGCTCAGAGACAACACAGGCAATGCCCCCCTGGCTCGGCGCGGGGCGGGCTGCCCGCCCATCGGGGCAGGGCCTGACAGGTCGATCAGCGCCCTGTCCCTGCCTGCCTCCACTGCCTGCGCATTCCCGTCAGGCTGCACGGAGGCAGGGGTGGTTGGCACTAGCCCCGCTTTCCCCGCGCCTGAAATAATCTCCCTCCAGCCATCCCACAGGCTCTAGCTAGCTCAGTTTCTCAGGGCTTTTAGGGAGATATATTTCATAGAGACAGAATAAAGATCTCAAAAGGGTGGCTCTCACTCCTCAGCTTCAGTCCAAGCTTTATTCTCATGTGGTGTTCCAAGAGAGCGAGGAGAGAGGCCGAACAGGAAGAGACGGGGGTTTATCTAGTTTAGGGCCAAGGAAAGATATTGGCCCTGAGCCAATAGGGTCAGGAGTAGGTAAGATAGGGAGGAAGGGTCCAACTACATGGCACAGGCTTCAGGGGGACTCTGAGGGGGAAAACCATTTCTCAGAGGTATACAACATCTCCCCCTTTTTTTGTTTAAGAAATTTAGAAGAACATTAGGTTACAGGGAATGTGGGTTTTCACACCAATTACAATTGGTAGGGGAGTCAGCCTGCTTTAGTTTTGCCAACTCTATGTGGTTGACTTCTGAGGTAGAAGGTGTGAGAGTATTGATAGCTTTGAAAATCAAACAGCGTAGGATCTCGAACGCTATTGTTACAAGGAAAAGAATAACAAGAAATAACAAAATTGTTTTAACTATAGAAGTCCACCATCCTGTGAGTCCCCAGCCCCTGAACAGTTCTTTGATCCAATCCTCAAATTCTTGCTTTACTTGTCCGATCAAGCTGTTCGTACTTCGAAGGGCAGCATGGATGTTCGGAGCTTTCGAGGTCAAGTTTAGGCAACAAAGTCCTTCAAATTCCTGGCATTCATGTCCATGAAGTAACAAGAGATAATCTATAGCAACACGGTTCTGGAGACTGGCCTGTCTGGTAATTTCCTCATCTTCTAGGAGAGAGCTGATGGCGGTGGATGTTAAATTTGCCTGTTTGACTACCCAGCATTCTAGATGGCCCAATTCACTTAGAGCTTTGGCTGCTGTGACCCACGGAAGAAACAGTGACACAGCAACTCTTTTTGACTTGGCCCAATGAAAAATTTCTGAATTACAATTTGGATCCAATTGGTCAGCATTCCTATTTTGAATTTTGTTTGCCAATTTGTTTTTGTGAGTCCATTCACCAATTAAAGTTTGGTTGGGTGTCAAAACGGACAACCGCCCTATGGTACATGGCCCTCCTAAAAGCCGAGACGGAATTCCTGCCTGTGCTGGTTTCAGGCAGATTTGGGAGAAACCCCCCCCACGGGGTTCCCCTCCCCTCCCCCAACCGGTTCAGGAAAAAAGACTTCCTGAGAGAGAAGTGGAAAAGACCTGTTTATTACACAGGCAAAGCACTCCCCAGCACAATACCAGATGACAAGAGCTTCGTGCCGCTTACGGAGGGATAAGAAACTTGGAAAAGAGAAGATTTCCTCTTGAAGATGGTCACTGTGTTCCTTTGCTCTGTCTCCGCTGGTGCTGGGAGAGAAAAGGAGATGTGCAGGGCTGGTCTTGGTGGGGTGGGTCCCCTGTGGAGGCCCCCGGCACTTTCCCTAGGTCCCCAGTCCAGAGGGATCGAAACAGTTCCGAGGAGAGGGAGATAAAGGGGAAAAAAAAAGAAAAAACCCCTCCAGCTATTCTACAGGTCTAACTATGCTAGCTCTAAACTAACTACTAACTACTAACTCTCCCGGAGAAAAAACAGCTTCTTTCATCTTGCGGTGTTCCACCTCCCCCGCTTTAGTTTCAAGGTCTTTTCGAGGAGCCAAGTTTTCCTGGGGAAAAACAAACCGCTCTTCCCCCCCCCTTTGCACCCAACAGACGATTGAGGGATAAACACATCACCCTAGGACACTGCCCATGCCTGATCCCCACAAATCAAGAACAATCCCTTAGGGAGGCTTCTGGGTCTTGAGTGAGATGGATTTTCTGCCTCAATATGGCCTATATGATGACACCATCTTTTTGCAGAAAACTCCCCACGATATTGTTTTATATTGTGGTACTTGTTAACGCTAGGAGGTTTTGGGTAGACAGAAAAATGTATGCAGTATGATGCAGTGGAGGAACCCAATAACTCTAATTCTTGGGGTTCCTGATATACCTTGGGCAAACTTGGTAACCACTCCTCTAAGGGGTTCACGGTCATTGCAGCTTTCTGCTGATGACCTTTGTACGGTCGGAAGATGTTTGGCTCTGGAATTTCGTTAGACCTATGTGTGTCTAAACCTGCTGGAAATTCTTCAGCCTGTAATGGAATTCCTACCAGACAGGTGGACATAGGATTATCTGTTGATACAGTGGACAAACATATGTTTTCCTGCTGAAGTGTCTGTGCTAGGGTCACCCAGATGTTTTGACGCGGCTGAGGGACGATCCATGCAGCTGCCAGACTGTTCAGCATTAACAAGATGACAACTTGTATGGGGTTCATCAAAGGGTTGAGTGTGAGGTAGGTTTTCTCTAAAAAGAAAAACAAACATTTTTAAAACATGTTAAAAGTTCCTTTTTCTGCCGGAAGGAGTCCACATCTAGGAGGATTCTTTTTCTTCCATCCGACGGTGTCTTCTTTTGGAGACAACGGCTACTTGCCTCTCATCCCCTTCTGCTGGAGCTGGACTTTTAGGGACAAAAGGTTTCACCCACTTCTGGGGAATCCACCGAGGGCCTGAGGGAGTGGCCACACATGCATAGCCACGACCCCAGGTCACGAGCTCATAGGGACCTTTGGTTTCCCAAGTTTCTGGATCCCTAATCATGACCGGTGGACGCTGAGACAATTTGAACTGATTGCCACTGTTAAAGTGACGTACCACTGGTGGACTCATGTTTTCAAATGAACAATTCAGAAAACTGACAGTAAACATGGCTTTGCAGAGTTTCTCATATGGAGACATCCACGCAGTTGTACTACTCTGTCTAGCCAGGACCTGTTTGAGCGTCCAATGTGCTCGCTCAACCACAGCTTGACCTGTGGGGGAGTAAAGGAAGTCAGTTTTATGTTCCACTCCCCACTGCTGGACAAATTCCAGGAACTCCTTGGACGTGTACGCTGGGCCATTATCAGGTTTGATTTCTTTTGGAATCTCCAACACTGAAAAAGCTTGCACTAGGTGTTTCTTGGCATGGTCAGTCTTTTCTCCTGCATGGGCAGAGGCATACACTGCGCCTGAATGTGTGTCAATGCTTACATGAACATATTTGAGGCGTCCAAAACTAGGAATGTGTGTGATGTCTGTCTGCCATACCTCACAACTGCCAAGGCCCCAGGGGATAACTCCCATACCCATCGATGGCATGGCCTGGAGCTGGCAGTTGGGACAGGTGGCCACAATGGCTCGAGCCTGACTCCGTGTTAGCTGGAACTGACGGATCAGGCCTGGCACATTCTGATGGTATTGTTAGTGACTCAGCTTTGCCTGTTGGAAGATATCAGGGACACGTGCTTTTTCAACTGGTGCAGCAAGGGAGTCTGCCTGACGGTTCCCCTCTGCAATTTCACCTGGCAAATCAGTGTGTGATCTTACATGCATCACATAAAATGGATGTTCTCGATGGGAAATTAAATAAATTAACTTTGAAAGCAATTGGAAGAGATGTTCATTGTCAATTTCTTTGAGCACAGCCTGCTCTGCTCTGGACACTACCCCCACCACGTAAGCAGAGTCGGTTACCAAATTAATTGGTTCCGAGAACTTCTCAAAGGCTCTTACCACAGCAGCTAGTTCAGCCACTTGGGGGGATCCCTCCACAAACTCAACATCAGCTTCCCAATGCTGAGTCTGAGGATTTCTCCAAGTCATCACCGACTTGTGGGAAGCCCCGGATGCGTCTGTGAACACTGTGAGAGCCTTGAGTGGTCTCCGACTCCTCTTCTCACAAGGAATGAGGTGGAATTCCTCATTGAGCAACTTGTGAGACAGGGCATGGAGTGATATTTGTCCCCTGTAGCTGTCCAGAGATAATTGGAGACTGGCATTGCTCTGGAGCAAATCCTCAAACATCTCTTTGGTCAATCTCTTGGGAGAATTCCTTCCCTCCTCAGAAAGTTTGACTGGAAGGTGAATACATGTAAAGTCACAACCAGCCAGTTCACACAGTCTCACCCTTGCCTTCCAAATCAGTTGAGCTATCAACTCTTGTGGCTCAGTGATGGTCTTGGATCTTTGGTGAGAGAGGAAGACCCACTCTATGATCAAGAGTGAATCTCTCTGCCCCTCGATCCATTGAAAAATCAAACCATGCAAATGTGGCAGTTTTCCTAGAACAATGAATTGGAAAGGTATGTTTGGCTCACATCGATGAGCCTGCCTCTCTGATAAGGCCTCCTGTACCTTTTCAATTGCTGTCTTTGCCTCTGGGGTCAGTTCCCTGGGAGAAACCAGCTCTTTCTCCCCCTTCAATAAATTGAAGAGAGGGTCTAGATCTTCATTTGTGAGGCCTAGCCAGGGTCTTACCCAATTCAAAGACCCACAAAGGAGTGCAGATCTGCTAAGGTTTTGGGATTACACTCATATTCCAATTTCTGTGGAACAATGGTCCTTGCAGTTATTTGTAGACCCAGGTACCTCCAAGGTGGCATCCTTTGAACTTTGTCTTCCTGCAATTGAAATCCAGCAGAGGTTAAAACCTTAACCACTAGGTCAAGCGTGTGTTGGAGTATAGTGTTATTGGGAGCACACACGAGTAGGTCATCCATGTAGTGAAGGATGATGGCATCCTTTCTCTTGGCACGTACCGATGACAGTAATGAGGCTAGGTACTGTTGGCATATGAAAGGACTGGATTTAAGGCCTTGTGGCAGTACTTTCCAGTGATATCTCTTCATTGGGGCTTCTTGATTAATGGTAGGAACCGAGAATGCAAACCGTGGGGCATCTTCTGGGTGTAGAGGAATTTGGAAGAAACAATCTTTGATATCTCGAAAAGCCAATTGCCAATCTTGAGGGAGCATTGTTGGAGAAGGCATCCCTGGTTGGAGTGGTCCCATGTCCTCTATAATTTTGTTTATTTCTAGGAGGTCATGGAGCAACCTCCACTTGTCCTTCCCCGGTTTCTTTATTACAAAGACCGGGAAATTCCAAGGGCTTGTTGTCTCTTCTAGGTGACCTTGAGCCACCTGCTCCTCCACGAGCTCCTCAAGCGCCTTGAGCTTCTCTTTACTCAATGGCCACTGTGCTACCCATCTTGGGGTATTGTCCAACCACTTTAATTTGTGGGTAGGGCACTCCACAGTGGCTATTTTCAAAAATCCTGGGGTGTCTTAGGAATGACCAATTGGACTCCCCACTGTGACATGGTGTCTCTCCCCCATAAGGGAGCCTTATATTTAGCAACGAATGGACGGACATTTGCCAATTTTCCGTCAGGTCCCTCAATTTGTACTATGTTTTTTGAGATTTTTGCCATTGTGAGTCCTCCTATGCCCTGAAGTTTTCCCACCACAGGTTGCAACTCCCAGTGTGATGGCTACATGCTCTCAGGTATAATGGTAACATCCGCGCCCAAGTCAAGCACCTCCTCCACATGGAGGCGGTCTGACCCATGGGCTAAGTTACATGCCAGCGAAGGTTTGTTCTCCCCCACCACCTCCACCCAGTAGACTTCCAGTGATTTTCCATCTGCTAGGATCTCTGCCGGAACAGGAATGGCCTGGGCAAGAACTTGCCCCTCTACCAGGTAGAATGGTGGGTGCATGCAGTGTGCCAACAGCATGAGGCCTGTTATCTTTCCCTTAATGGTCATGGGAGCTACCTCAATCTCCAAGGGTGTGTGTGCTGTGTCCCCAGTAACAAAATACTCACTGTTTGGTTCCATGTGGTTAACTTTCAGATCCTGTGAAATGTTTGGCAGGTCCACTGTAATTACTGTCCAATCAGTAGATCTGAAATGAAAACCTTTGGTCGTCACGAGCCTATATCGGCCTCGCGGCTGCCATACCTTGCTAGTTGAACATTTGACATTTTTATTTTTCTGTACCCCCATACCCTGTGACCTGCCCTCCCCCTTCTTTGCTAGGAGAGAGACATTTGCCTGTTAGTTTTTCCTGTAAATTTATATATTTGGGCATCAGGAAGTTAATTTTAGGCCCGCGCTGATTATTCAGTTTTTTTGTTTGTTGGACTTCTGTTTCTGGTTTTGTGGGCAGGCTTTGGTGAAGTGTCCTGGCCTTTTGCAGCGATGGCAGATGATGTGCTGCAGCTGGTTTGATGACATTGGTTGCCTCTTTGGTCCTGGTGCCGCAGCTGCCACAGGCTTTGGGTGTGTCAGTCCTGGATTCCTTTCAGGTGCACTGAAAAGTTCTGCTCTCCTGGCACAGGCTTCTATCATGTTTGCGAGACTAGGCGATGGGTCGAGGGGAAGATTAAGAATGATTCTTAGGTCTCATTAGCATTCCTCTGAGCCATCTCCTTAATCAATTCTGCCTGTACCACTGGGTCTTGCACTTGTCTTTCCACTTGAGTTCTCAGACGATCCACAAACTGCAAGAAATTCTCTGAAGGAAACTGTTTAATGTTAACATAACTGCTCTTTAACTCAGTTGTTAGAATTTGATAAAACGTTTTTTCTGCAGCATTACAGATCTTATCTAAAACTGACTTGGATAACAATCGAGTTTTCTCATCTGCAGAACTAAAATCACCCTCACCACACAGATGGTGGTGTGTGATGTCATTGTAATTGCTGTCCTGAGCATCGGGAGTTTGCTGAATTTCCTGTAATACTGTTCTCAAAGCTTTTTTCCATAAGCCTTCCCATAGGTCATACTCTGAAGGAGTTAAAAGGCATCTGAATAAATCTTTAATGTCTCTGGGTACCATCTCATTTGAATTAAAGGTGGCCTTAATCATGCCTTTTAATACTTCACTGGATTTCCCAAACTGCTTCTGCATCTTGCAGAGCTCCTTATCTTGATAAGAAAAAGCCTGGTGTTCTTTCCTAACGTGCCTTTTCCCTACATATACTACAGGAGCTACAGATGGTATGCCTTCCTGATCATTATTTTGAGTTGCTAAAAATCCTGCTGCTTCTCCATTGCCCAGGCAGCCAGGGGTTGTCCCTCCCCCTCCCTGGGGTCCTGCAACAGGAAGCTCCTCCCTCCTCTCCCGGGGCCCCAGGTTTAGCTGTTCCTTAGCCCTCACTGCGGAGGGACCACTCCCCTCTCCGCAGCTGCAGGCTGGGAGCCGCCCTGCACTATCTTTCCCCCCATCCACGCTGAGACTGGCGATTGCAAGGGACCCACCCCCCTCCCCCTTCGCACGGCCGCTCGGAGGGAGGGGGAGGCATTAGGAGGAAGGGTGGGGTGGGGGATTGTGTGAGAGAGATGGAGTCGGGGCAGGAATTGGGGAGAAGAAGGGATAGTGGGAAGGAGGAGGAAGCACATGGTGGCCTCCAGTGTCCACATAATGGTCTGTGTTTCTCAGGGACCTAGGTAATCGATCAGAGCCCTGAGAGGGAACCACTGCATCCTTGGAGCTGTTAAAATGGTATTGCTGAGAAAAAACAGGTGGTAGAAGAGGATATAAGGAAGGTGGCTGGATTTGAGGAGCAGAATTCAGTGGGGACTGAGGGAAGCCCTGATTCTCAGGAACAGGGAAATCAGGGATTTGCTGTCTGCTATTTTCTGCTTCTAACAGCTTTTTGCGTGCTTGTAAGAATATTGGAATAAATAAAGAAACTTTGTTTTCACCATTTCCAACCTTTAAAGTTATTAATTTTCCCACATTATCCAAAAATGAAACAGAATTTATATCTTCTAAAGCAGAATCTGGAATGTCATTTGACAGCCAGCAGATGAAGTTTGTTAACAGCTTATTAGAGATTCTTACATCTGTTAAAATGTTTTTAAGTTGTTGCAAAGCACCCTTTTGATGAACAGATAAGCGTATCCCCATGTTTCTGATGTTTTAAAAGGCAAACTGTTTGCAAAATCTAACCCCTGACGTGAAAAAAACCTAAAAACGCCGCTCTAGCTATCTCCCGAGATAAGAGGGAGAGCGGGCTGCAAGGCTCAGGGTGGCTCCGCTCTGCCCCTTTTCCCGACAGCGGGGGCACGGAGGGGGATCCCAGCGCCCCCACTCTGGGTTCTGGGACCATCACAAACCCTGCACACCCCCCAAAACTGGGTCTTCCCCAGTCCGAAGCGGTCCAGCCACTCTCGGCAGAAAAAAAACAAACAAAAAAATCCAACTGCGATTACCCAACACGCCCCTGCCCTGGGTCCTAGCGCACCCTCACCGTTCCTGGATAAACGAAAGGGATCTTACTGTCTCTAATGGACCCTGAGTTGCCGTGCCGCAGCGTCAGGGGCTTCCGTCTCAAGTCGACTTACTTTTGGCATGAAAGCAAGCTACCGACTTTTCCCTTACAGTCCCAGCTGCAGAAAAAGCAGCTGAAGGTAGCAGGGCAGTTGAATTGCCAACAGCTGATGAGACCTCTGGATAGGGGCTCCAGCTTCTGTGTGGGCTCTTACTATTTTTTAGAGAACCCACGATGGTGCCAACTGAAATAATCTCCCTCCAGCCACCCCCCCAGGCTCTAGCTAGCTCAGTTTCTCAGGGGTTTTAGGAAGATATATTTCATAGAGACAAAATAAAGATCTCAAAAGGGTGGCGCTCACCCCTTGGCTTCAGTCCAAGCTTTATTTTCCATGTGGTGTTCCAAGAGAGCGAGGAGAGAGAGAGAACAGGAAGAGACGGGGGTTTATCTAGTTTAGGGCCAAGGAAAGATATTGGCCCTGAGCCAATAGGGTCAGGAATAGGTAAGATAGGGAGGAGGGGTCCAACTACATGGCACAGGCTTCAGGGGGACTCTGAGGGGAGAAACCTTTTCCTCAGAGGAATACAACACGTGCCCAGAGGATGGATCGTAGAAACACCACAATTCGGGCAGAGCGTTGTCACAGAATCGTGCCCAAGGAGAAGCGGAGACTGATCGAGGGGTTCCTCCCCACCCCCAAACGCTAGGAAGACACAAGGGGAGGGTGGTTCCCCTCCACCCCAGCGCAGGGAGGGGTGGGGTCAGCTTTGCCCACCCGACGGAGCCTTCAGCAGCTTGCGGGGCGCTGCTCATGCCCTTGCCGGGAGCCCAAGGGTTGCAATCCGAGACAGAAACATCTCCCATCACTGTGCCATGGGGGGAGGGGACAGCTCTGCCTCGCACAGCAGCTCGAAATTCCCCCCAGCCCCTGAAAGGACCTCAGTGTCCCCTTCACTTCCTCCGTCCTCCAGGATGGGAGAGCCTAGTTGGGAGCCGAGCTCCTCAGCAAAACCCTGGGAACTGGAGGATACAGACCAGTGGAAAAACATGTCAAACCTCTTCCAGGTCAGCAGAAGCTGTGCGACCACGACATTGCAGTCAATGGAGAGGGCCTCAAAGAGGTGATCGCCAATCAGAGACCATGCCTCCCTGGAGAAAACCTCCTCAGGATCTGAAAAAAACCCTTGGCCTCTCGCCCATAAAAAGAGCTTCTCAAAGCCGCCCTGGGAGACAGAAGCCTACCTCCTCTCCAGCAAACCTCTCCAGATATCAAGGACCAGTGAGTCCTCCATAGAAGCTACAGGGGTTGGCATCATCCCAAAAGCTGCAGGCCAAACGGCCACAGCCACTGCACAAGCAGGGAGGAGGGGGGTTAAGAACCACAAATCTCACCCAAACTGCCTGACACTCCAATGAGCACCAAATGCCGTCCTCACACAGGGTCACCAAATGTCACGCTGAGACACGAAATGAGCACGCACCACACGTTCAGTCACCCAAGGCAAAAAAGAGAGCTTTATTTACAGTTTTCCAGAATTTATAGATTCTCTAAGGTGAGAGTGGATTGGAAGATGACAGCCCTCCTTTGAATCACACTGACCAGGTGAACAGTCTGTCAATTTTCTCCTCCTCCAAGAAGGAATGCACAAACACATAGTGTTTTGGTAAAAAGTGTGGGAACTCTTGACTCCAAGAATGTAAACATCAGAAGGCTTCAAAAACCAGGGCGACAACATGGCACCCCAGACAGAATCGAGTTGGACCGTGGGACTCAGTTCAAAAACAGCCTCATAGATACCTGGGCCAGAGAGCATAGGATTGAGTGGGTGTATCATATTTCATATCATGCACCAGCCTCTGGGAAAATTGAACTGTACAATGAACTGGTAAAAATCACATTGAAAGCAATGGGTGGTGGGACCTTCAAACATGGAGATCTACACTTAGTGAAGGCCACCTGGATAGTTAACATCTGAGGCTCTACTCATCGAACTGGCTCTGCCCAATAAAAATCTCCTCATACTGTAGAAGGGGATTAAGTCCCTGTGGGGCATATGAGAAATGTGTTAGGGAAGACATTTTGGATTAGTCCTGCCTCAAGGAAAGGCAAACCCATCCGTAGGACTGTTTTTTCTCAAGGACCCAGGTGTACTTGGTGGGTGATGCAGAGGGACAGAGAAACATGATGTGTACCTCAAGGGATTTGATTTTGGGTGAGAACAGCCTGTAATGTTGAATTGTATAATATTGGTTGCCAAATGACACTGCCACTGTGTGCCATAACTCCTGTTATAAGTAACTAGAATTATTGGCTTTTGTTGTAATGTGTTGACTTTTACAAATTATTATTAATCACAACAATTTTGACGTAATACCATTTGTAACTCCTTTTAACTACTTCAATACTTCTGTCAGCTTTTATATGCATATAAATAGTAATGTGATAAATATATATATTAATTTGTTTTCACAAAATATGTTAACTTTTGCAAGATGCTTTTATTTTGTAACTAGCTAGCAATAGTAAAAATAACTTAAAAAAAGCTAAAACACTCTGTATGATTGAATAACATAAAAAGAACCACACAGATAACATTAAAAAAAAAAAAAGTGAAAAATCTCCTGCTCCTAACCCTGCGGCCATCAATAATTCCCTGTCGTTGTGAGGAAATAACATACACGTTGTGAAGAAAGAGCATATACGTTGGGAAAAAATTACATACACAGCTCCCAAAAATCAAATCTACACTATTGTATGATGGGTCATAAGTCGAACAAAGCTAAAAAAATTCCCAGAACAAATAAAAAAACTCGCAAAAATTTAAATATGTACAACCTTATAAATACATATATAACCAGTATAATGAAAAAAAAATATATAAGAAAATTCTTTTAAGCAAATGGTGTGCTTCTGGCAGTCTTCCAGGCACCCCAGTGCTAGATACTGTCCCTTTTATCCCTTATTAAACCATTAAAATTTTTAAAAAGTAAAGCTCATTTCTTACAACACCCATGGCCAATGAGGATGGACTGCTCCAGATACAGCAGTCATGAGCTCCTGATGCAGCAACCAGCCAACAGCACACAAGTCCTCCTGCCCTGGAGACATCTATGACAGATAGAACCCACAGCCATTGACTAAATGAACTCAACAGTTATCTTGGAGAGACAGCCACTGACTGTGGGCTCTGTATTTCTGAGCCTGAGAGAATTCTCAGCTTGCTAACTTGCAAGCTCCTCTCCCAAGGGAAAACTTTCAGCAGTTTTCCTTTCCCAAAACATCTTTCTCTTTTTCCCAAAATATTTCTAAGTGGGCAGTGGTTTTATTCTCAAAGCAATCTTCCCCAGCTGTTGTTTTCTATTACTTAACCAATGGAAAGAGGTGTCAGTCCTATTGACCAATGAGTACCTTTTTAAGTGAAACATGCTATATAAGAAGCAAAAAGACTGTTGTTCTCATGGTAAAAACTGGAGTCAAAGTATCTTTATTTCATGTCCTACTGCAACAACTGACTATAGAAATGATAGCTGTGCTTATGTGTGAATATGTATGTATATAGTTGGAAGGTGTAGGATCTGGGCATGAGTAGATGGTATAGAATAAGGGGTTGTCTTGGGTTATGTAACCAAAAAAAGTGTATTCTATTTCATCTGTTGAAAGCAGTTGAGATTTTTTTTTCTTTATCTCATATAACTCCAAGGGGAGGGGGGCAGATGCCTTCTGATAATGGGCCAGCTGTTAAAGCCAGGTGGGGCAGTGTTTCTTATCTCTTTCACCACCCTTCCATCCTCCAGGGAGATATCTTCTGATAATGGGCCATTAAGGCTCACCAATGACATGATACATTACATCATCCTGTTGTGAGATGCTCCACCCAGTGTGAGGGGAGCCAAACATTCCTACCTAGATAAAAACTGAGACTCAGGAACACCAGGCATCTGGTTTTTCCCCACTAGAGGAAGACCGGACCCATCTTGCCACCACTGGACCTTTCTACAGGACCATCTTTGCTGCACAAAACCACATCTGTTACTCCAGGAGGATTTATTTGGACTGCTTCCAACACCCTGACAGGGTTTTACCAGGACTTTTTGTTTGCTTGCTTGCTTTTTTGTACTACTACATTTGTATTCCTTTTTCTTTATATTCCTATTAAAGAACTGTTACTCCTATTCCCGTATCTTTGCCTGAAAGCCCCTAATTGCAAAATTATAATAATTTGGAGGGAAAGGGGTTTACATTCTCCATTCCAAGGGAAGCTCTAGCTTTCCCTGGCAGACAACTGTCTTTCCAAACCAAGACAGGGGTGAATAATGTCCTGGTTCCATTCAGGACAGGGTTAAGTTTTGTAGTAGCTGGGACCTGGGACGGGGCATGGCTAGGACATGGAGGTTATTCTGTACCACCTCATGCCATTGCTGGGGGCAGAGGAAAAGGGACTCTCTTCTGAGGAGAAGCGGTTCCTTCCAGTCAAGTAAACATGGTGGAGGAAGACATCTGATATTGTCAATTGACAGTGGCATTTCTGTTAAAATGATTTCTTTTCTTGTGCCCTCTGTCATTAGTATTGTTGCTGTTCCTGTTGGTTTTCTTATCTCATTGATCTCTCTCATAAATTGTTTTTATCTCAACCTGTGACCTTTACCTTTTGTGCCTCCAATTCTTCTCTCCTTCCTGCAGGAAGTGGAAGGAGGAAGGAAAAAGCAGCAGAGCAAGAGAGAGTGGCACATGGTTTGGAGAGTCTTGGGGAGTACCATTCTTAAACCATGACAGGGAGGGAAGCTAAATCATAGAAAAGAAGCATAATGATGCTTAGATAATGGTTTTTTTTGGTTTTTGTATCATCCAAGGGGAAAAATAATCTTGTATACCAGAGATGTATCTGAGACAAAGTGAGGCCATGCTGATCATAGGTAAGAAGCTATGAGCCACTGTGTGCAGTTGTCTGAGCTTAAATGACTACTTGCAAAATTCAGAGAAGTAGGGCAGCTTAGTGTGTCTTAAAGCTTCAGTGAAGCAGAGGCATAAGTCTTGAAAGTGTGATGAACACATTCAGCAGAGCTGTGGCTTGTTTGGCTGAGATGAGAGAACTAAGCTTGGGTTACAGATAGTGAAAAATAAATTAACTGCTTTTCTGTGAAGAGCTCTAAATGCAGGAGTCATTTGCTCCATGAGAAAAAGAAATGTTTTCAGGTCTAATGGATTGGGGTAAAGAAGACATGGTGAGGTGCTTCACTCACTACTGTAATTTGGTCTCTGAACGGATAGTAACCTCTTCTATGGTGTTTGATCTGGTGCTTGCAAATAAGAGCTGGAGTATCTTAATCATTGCAGTTTTGCTAATTGAAAAAAACCCTGGTGCACCATTTTTTTTCTTTTTTAGTTTTGTGGTGGTTTTTTTGTTGTTGAGGGTGGTGGAGAACAGATATTGCAGTGAGTACAATAATGTAGATTAAACATGTGGAGTGTCTGTGTGCTCACTGTCCAGAAATAGACTTGCCAGAAGTTTATTTTAGCAGGCTATATGACAAGGCATTATTTTATGCAGTGTCCTCTCTTTGTGCCCTAGGATTTTATATTGAACATAAATGTCTCGGTTTTGGTAGCAAGGAGCTGCATTGTGGGAGGAGGCCATGAACAGCCAGTTCTGAAAAAAATTGAAAGAACCCATTGAGAGCCAAACTTTCAAAGAATCAGAGGAACATATGGTGCCCCTGCTCAAACACATTTAAGGACAGTTGCCAATAGGGGTAGGAGGCTCACTCTTGAAAGGAGATGCTCCATGCAGGAGCATTTACACCCTCAAAAGAGACTTTGGCCCATGGTAGAACCCACACTGGAGCAGAGCAGTGAAGGAAGATGAGTAAGAAATAAGGAAAGGCAGAAAGAAGTTTGCAATAAACTGAATGAAATAAAATTCCTTGAACTGAGACTGTTTTGCCTGTGGCAGATTTTCATCTTACTATAGAAATAGTTTTACATTTTATAGTAAAAAATGGAATTTTCACACTATAATGGTTTTGTCTGCTATTGTATCTTGGACCTCTGGAACTCCTAGGTTATCTTGGCCCAGTGCAATGTGTGGGAAACTTAATAAATAAGTTATCACTTTAAAATAATAGGTTGCTTTTGTACCCAATTGCTGTACAGGGCAGGAGAGTCTTAGCCTTTTGTATTTCTTGAATTTTGTCTGTCCTCTTGTTTATGGCAGTACATAAGTTAAGAGTCTAGTGATAAATTCCACCCCAGTGTTTTGTGAAATGGGATTAATTGGTCACATACTGAACTCGAACTTGCCAAATTTTGTTACTTTGTACATTACAGTATACTGAGGTTTGGGATTAATCATGAAGTCATGAAGTGTTTATGAAGATCACTGTTATTTATGTTTCCATTGTATTTTTTTAGTATTCTTATTCTTTTTACTGCCCATCCCTTCCTCAAACTCCTATCCCATCAAAGATATGCTCCCAATGACAGATGGTAATGGGACTCTTACAGAGTTATAACTGAAAGTAGAGATGTTCTTGGTGTTTGGTGGAATTAATTCCAATGTACAGCATCCTATTTTCAATACACATATTTAGATCTCACTTTGCAATTGTTTGTTTTCCACTGAAGTCAGGAATTACAAGATTTTGAAAAGAACTGCAAGTGTTTTAATTTTAAAGGTTTTTTTGGTTTTTTTTTTAATAGCTGCTAATGAAACTGACAGGACTTTCTCAGCTTCCAAGGTTAGAGTGAGTCTTATAGAAGCAGAAACCAATGTTTTCTGTTTGTGAATAATGTGGTTGTTCTAGCATATAGCTGCTAGAGAAACAGACTTCCTATCAACAGCTCTCTCCCAAGTAATGGAAAAGCCTAGAGGACAAAGTCCATTGAAACACTAGTCATTTGTCAGAAGGTTGACTGTAGCATTGCTAACAGCAACCTGCAAGTTACCTAGATAGATCTTTCTTTGACTCAAAATTACCTTGATGCCTTTTAAATGTTGAGTTTTAGACTGCAGTAATTATGGAATTTCTGGAAATCATTAAGTCCTTGAGACTTGAGGCATTGAGTCAGCTACTGAGAAGAAATTAACTATCCTAGCTGAAACCAGGACAATAGTGATAGGAAGCTTGGTGTTAATATAGTTTCAGAATTCACTGAAGGAAATTTTTGTAAAAACAAGCAAAACCCCCTCTGAAATCCAATCAAACAGGGAAAACCAAAACAAATCCCTGCCTGTTTTCTTCTCCTTTCCTTGTTTTTCTTGCAGAATTTTCTAATGCAAAAGATAATTCTTGAACTATGGAGGTGCTGCAGTGTGATGGCTGTGATTTCCAAGCTCCATCCTATGAAGACCTAAAAGCTCACATTCAGGATGTTCATACTGCTTTTCTGCAGCCAACAGATGTCTCTGAGGAAAACCCTAGCCAGCTGAGATCTGGCTCCATGAATGCTAGCAACCAGACTGAGATAGAATTTTCTTTTGTAAAGGATGAATTTACAACTGCAGATGAAATAGCAGGTAAACCTCAACCCTAAGCCCCTATCTCATATGTGACTTATTTCAGTGCATTTTAATTAGTATGTTTCAGTGTGTTTTTAAAAACTGTTACCTTTATCACTATAGTAGTCAAGTGGATGATGTTTAGTTACAGACAGATTTTTTCTATAAATGCAAATGTGTAGATTTATTGTCTTGCTATTTTTCACATGCTTTATCATATTGCTTCTTTTACATTCTTTACACCACCATGAGCTCTAGAAGAGTTTTGAACTTTATTAGTGGACCTTTTTATTTCAAGAAGCTTATTTTGGGAATTGTCTATCCCAAATTACACACCATCTGTTACTTTTCTGACCATTCTTGTATGCACAGGTCTAATAATAAATAAATGAGGGAATCCTAATGTGATTAATGTGTTCAAGATGTGTATGTATTCATATGCATACAGGGCAGGTGAGGGGAAACGGTCTAATTTTACTTATTTACATATTTACTTTTTAATTCTTATTTTAGGGCAAAATACAACAACTCAGATGGGAACTGGAAGTTGTTATAGCCAGATCCAAAGTTTTTATGGTCAGCATATGGCTCCAAATCCTAAACCAACCAACAAGTTTTTCCAGTGCAAATTCTGTGTGCGTTACTTCCGATCTAAAAACCTCCTCATAGAGCACACTCGAAAGGTTCATGGAGCACAGGCTGGGGGGAGCTCAGTAGAGTCACACGCTGCTGGATCTTTAAATTATAACATCATGATGCATGAGGGATTTGGCAAAGTTTTCTCTTGCCAGTTCTGCACCTACAAATCACCAAGGCGTGCAAGGATTATTAAGCACCAGAAAATGTATCACAAAAACAATGCCAAGGAGAGTTTAACTTCTACTACTGCCTCAGCTGTATCTGAATTGACATCTGCCTCTGTGCCAGTGCAGGAACCCTGCAAGGAATTGCCTGAAGAGGTGGTAGAACGGAGCATTTTGGAGTCCATGGTCAAACCTCTAACAAAGTCCAGAGGCAACTTTTGCTGTGAATGGTGCAGTTACCAGACACCTCGAAGGGAACGCTGGTGTGACCATATGATGAAGAAGCACCGCAGCATGGTAAAAATACTGTCAAATTTGAGGGACGAACAAGACAGAACCACTGTACCTGATATGCAGAGTGCCCAGAATGCCTCCCCAAACTCTACTTATATCTCTATGAATATGACAGGATGTGATATGTTGAATGCTGATGTCTCAAATATCAGAAGCTCTACGAGCAATTCCCTTATCAGGCCCAACTCTTCTATATCCTCTAAGTTTTCTTCTTTGTCTTATCATCAAATGAAGTCTAAATCACCTCACAACTTGGACATAGTTAATTTGTCTGACAGATTCCACTATGGAGTTGCTGACATGACAAATTCTGCTGACTTGGAA
Source organism: Acrocephalus scirpaceus scirpaceus (assembly GCA_910950805.1). NCBI lineage: Eukaryota > Metazoa > Chordata > Aves > Passeriformes > Sylviidae > Acrocephalus > Acrocephalus scirpaceus. Next base: position 4,085,172 of record CAJVGK010000018.1, on the reverse strand, counting down.
ACAAGCAGTATGCTGAATGACTCCAGCTCAGACGGAGAGCTAAATGAAGTGGACAGCAAGAGTGACTTGAATTCAGTGGACAACCAGATTTTAGGAATATCTGCAGAGCAAGTGATGGAATCTGATGGCAACAAACTGTTGGAAATGAAAGGGATTCCCTTTAGAAGATACATGAACAGGTTCCAATGTCCTTTTTGTCCTTTCCTCACAATGCACCGCCGAAGCATCTCCCGTCACATTGAGAATATCCACCTCTCTGGGAAGACAACTGTATACAAGTGCAATGAATGTCCTTTCACCTGTAAGAGTTCGTTAAAGCTTGGAGCTCATAGGCAATGTCACGCAGGTATAATATTAGACTGGGACACTGTGAATTCTCAGAGTGAAAACATTGTATCCTCTTTGAATGACAACATGATTTCTTATGAAAGCGGAAATATAAATGGAAGAAAGTCAGCTGGGATGATGGAAACAGTGCAGCAGCAACTCCAGCAGTTGCCTCAACCCCATTCACAGCATCCTTATAAGTGCAGAATGTGTAACTATTCTACCACTACTTTGAAAGGCCTCAGAGTTCATCAGCAGCATAAACACTCATTTTGTGGCAACTTACCAAAATATGATGGTTTGCCACCCAACATACCACAAGAGAATGAGGCAGATGGTGCCACCCCAGTCAGCACAGTGAAGACCTCAATTCTTGGTGTCTCATCTAAAAATAACTTTGTGGCTAAGGTCGCTTGGAAGGTATCAAATGACTGCCCTTTGGATCTTTCACCAATGAAGAAAAGAACTAGAATTGATGAAATAGCAAGCAACCTGCAGAGCAAAATAAACCAAAACAAGCAGCAAGAATTAGCTGTGATTAATGTAGAGGATTATGAGGAAGAGGAGGAAGATGAGATGGAGATAGAAGTGGGATTAGACAGAGAAGAACAACAAGCAAAACCAATGGTGGAGGTTTCTAGTTCTTATGCACCCCAGCAAATGTGGGGGAGAGAGACTACCGATTCCCAGAAGGATGCAAACTTCAGAAACATGTATCACGATTATAAATCCACCAATGGAGCAGAGATTGAACTCACTTTATCTGGAGATGAGGAAGATTATTTTTCTTCTATTAACATGAAAAATCAACAGAGCCCTAATGCCTCTGTTCTAGGAAGCCAGCCAAATATAAATGACCCTGATCAGGACAACAAAAATGTGGAGATTAATGACTCTGGCAGGTGTTACTATTGCAAACACTGTGATTTTAGCAACAAATCTGCCAGGAGTGTTAGCACCCACTACCAACGGATGCATCCCTACATAAAATTCAGCTTTAAGTATATCTTGGATCCAAATGATCACAGTGCAGTATACAGATGTCTTGAATGTTATATTGACTATACAAATTTTGAAGACCTGCAGCAACACTATGGAGAGCGTCACCCTGAAGCTATGAATGTATTGAACTCTGATCGCTCTGATCTGATCTATCACTGTCACTTCTGTTCTTACACTAGCCCAAATGTTAGAAGCCTGATGCCACATTACCAAAGAATGCATCCAACAGTGAAAATTAGCAATGCAATGATATTTTCAAGCTATGTTGTTGAGCAGCAAGAAGGGCTAAACTCAGAATCTCAAACACTGAGAGAGATCTTGAATTCTGCTCCAAAAACTATGGCAACCTCCGCCCCTGTGGCTCATGGAACTATTGTGCCAGCAAGTTTTAACAAAAGTGCCACAAAGACTTTTAGTCTTGAATATGAAAATCAGAAGGCACCTTCGGTCAGTTCTGTGATTGTTTATGACTGTGATGTGTGCTCATTTGCAAACCCTAACATGCATTCTGTTCTGGTGCATTACCAGAAAAAACACCCTGAAGAAAAAGCATCATATTTCAGAATTCAGAAGACCATGCATATAGCATCTGTAGACAGGGGCTCTGCCCTGGCTCAAATGTCTTTTGAGATGGGAGTGTTTGTCTCCCCCAAACCGTCCAACTTGTCTTCTCAACCTCCACCTTCCCCAACATTGCTCCCAGACCTTGCTCCTGAACTCTACTACTGCAAACACTGTTCATACAGCAACCGTTCAGTTGTGGGAGTGCTTGTCCACTACCAGAAAAGACATCCAGAAATAAAGGTCACTGCCAAGTACATCAGGCAGGCACCCTCTACTGTGGCAATGATGAAGGCTGGTGAGCTGCCACCTGGGATTCAGAAAATGCCAGTGTCAGTGCAGCAGTTGAGCCAGGGCAGTTCTGAGAACTCTGTGAATCCCCTTGAGAATGAAATGTTTTTCTGCCAGCACTGTGATTATGGAAACCGGACCATAAAAGGTGTGCTCATACATTATCAAAAGAAGCATCATGATTTCAAGGCCAGTGCAGATGTGATTAGGCAGCACACAGCCACCATTAGAAGCCTTTGTGATCATAACCAGAAGAAATCATCTGGCAGCCTGCCTACTCACACCTCCAGCACTGAACAGGACAAGACAAAACTGAGAGCCCTCAAATGCAGGCAGTGTAGCTACACATCACCTTATTTCTATGCATTGAGAAAGCATATTAAGAAAGATCACCCAAATCTGAAGGCCACGGTCACATCCATTCTGAGATGGGCATTTTTGGATGGCTTGATAGAAGCTGGTTATCACTGTGAATGGTGTATTTATTCACATACAGAACCCTGTGGTTTGCTTGTGCATTACCAAAGGAGACATCCTGAACATTATGTTGACTATACATATATGACAACTAAACTCTGGGCCGGTCCAGATCCTTCCTCTCCTACCCTATTGATGCCAACAGAGGCAAAGACCTATAAATGCAGAGACTGCATTTTTGAAGCATCTTCCATTTGGGACATTACTAATCACTACCAGGATTTTCACCCTTGGACTATGAATGGGGATGAATCTGTATTGTTAGAAATCATTAAGGAGAAAGATGCTGCTAAGAAAATTGGCACACAACTTGATGAAGTTAGGGCCAGGATTAATTCTGAAAACCAGGTACTATCACAGATGGACCAGGACTTGGAGGACCCCAGCCTTTCCCATGAAAAAACTATTCAGCTGACTTCTGAAAACACTGCTATCTCCTCCAGTCCATATCAGTGTATAATTTGCCAGTCTGAGTACAATAACTTGCATGGCCTCCTGACACATTACGGCAAAAAGCATCCTGGCATGAAAGTGAAAGCTGCTGACTTTGCACAGAACATAGACATTAACCCAGGGGCTGTCTACAAGTGCAGACATTGCCCATACATTAACACACGCATTCATGGTGTCCTCACACATTACCAGAAACGGCACCCATCAGTAAAGGTCACTGCTGAAGACTTTGTGCATGATGTGGAACAGTTGAATGACATTGCACAGAATGACAAAGAAGAGATGAATAGGATTTTCAAGCAAGGCTATGGTGCATACAGGTGCAAACTATGCCCTTACACCCATGGCACACTGGAGAAGCTCAAAATTCACTATGAGAAATACCATGATCAACCTGAATTTGATGTTTTTGCTAACTCACCACCAAAGTTGTCTGCTTCAGCGGAGCCAGGCATAGTAAATGAAATCAAGACCTCCCCAGAAACTGCTGATGATAGTGTTGGAGAAATCTCTGTCCCAGCACCTCATTTCTCCAGTTCTCACTTAGTGTCTCACACAGTGTTTCACTGTCAGCTCTGCAAATACTTCTGTTCCACACGGAAGGGGATAGCCAGGCACTATCGCATCAAACACAATAATGTTCGGGCACAACCAGAAGGCAAGAACAACCTTTTCAAGTGTGCTCTGTGTTCCTACACCAACCCCATCCGCAAAGGGCTTGCAGCACACTACCAGAAAAGACATGATATTGATGCTTATTACACTCATTGTTTATCAGCCTCCAGGACAGTAAGCGACAAACCCAATAAAGTGATCATTCTATCTCCTCCCAAAGAGGACACTCCTCAGTTAAGTGAGGAGCTGAGGAGGGCTGTGGAAAAGAAGAAGTGCTCACTTTGTTCCTTTCAATCTTTTAGCAAGAAAGGTATTGTGTCCCACTACATGAAGCGTCACCCTGGTGTTTTCCCTAAGAAGCAGCATGCGAGCAAGCTCGGGGGCTACTTCACTGCTGTGTATGCTGATGAACATGAAAAGTCAACTCCAGCTGAGGAAAGGAATAACTTTGAAATGTTTGAGGTGGAGAGCAAGGCTCAGGAAACTGAGTGGCTTCCCTTCAGATGCATAAGATGTTTCAAGCTGTCCTTTGGCACAGCAGAGCTGCTGTGCATGCATTACACTGATCACCACAGCAAGGATTTGAAGAGAGACTTTACCATACTGGGAAGTGGTACCTGCTCTCATAATGCTGTATACCAGTGCAAGCACTGTGATACTAAATTGCATAGTATGGCAGAGCTGGCCTCACACTTGAATAGTCACAATGAGGAATTCCAGAAGCGTGCCAAACGTCAGGAGAGGAGGAAACAGCTTTTGAGCAAGCAGAAATATGCAGATGGTGCTTTTACAGATTTCAAACAAGAGAGGGTAAGGAACTGTGTGTCTGGTCTCCTTCTCTGCTTCCTCTCCCCAGGGAGAAAAACAAACCAAAAGCTGTTCTTCTCTACCCCGAGAGGCTCCTTATTACTAATATCCACTTGCATGTTCACTTTAACAGACAAATGATGCAGGTTAATGAGTGACTCAGTGTGTCAATGGGCTCTATAAATCAGTTGCATATTCTGCTTTAATTTTTTTCATTTTCCACCTAGGTTTCATGGGAAGTTCTGCTCCTTCCAATTGTTTTCTTCAGGATTTTCCCTATCTTTCTTCCTTTCTCCCACCCTTATGGATGGCTATCTGTATCTTTTGCAAGGCTACTCTTTGTTTTCTCATCGATTTTTTTCTAGCAAATATCCGATTCCACTGTTCATCAATGTACCTTGAAATAACACAGCAATTCCTTTCTCAAGCTTATCTATTTCAGTACATTTTCTGGTAAAGAACTTGATGTTTATGTGCATCTATCCAATAACTTCAAGCTTTGGGCAAGTGTTCCTGTGAACAGAAGACCAAATTCTGCTACTCTTTTCTGTACCCTTTTCCCCATTTGGAGTAACTACTTGCTGTAGAAAAACATACAATTGGGGGGGGAGGGGGAACCATGAAAGACCATGGCTTGATATTGTAAGTTAAACATGAACGGTCTTATAGGGGACTGCTATTATGCAGAAACTCAAAGTTTTTTCTGTGCACATCCTATCCACCTATTTTGAGGGCTTAAATAGAAGTCAGTGCAAATTGAAGTTCAAGTTTTGCACAACAGAATGTTGTAGTGGGTTGACCTTGTCTGGACACCAGAGGCCCACCAAGCTACTCTCACTCCCACTCTTCATCAGGACAAGGGGGAAGAAAATAAGATGGAAAAGAATTTGTGGGTCAAGATAAAGGCAGGTTAATAAAGCAAAAGCAAAGGCTGCACACAGAAGCAAGGTGAAACAAAAGATTTATTCTCTATTTCCCATCAGCAGGCAATGTGCAGCCACTTCCCAGGAAGCAGGGCTTCAGCATGTGTAGTGGTTGCTCTGGAAGACAACACGTAATAACGAATGTCCCCCATCCCCCGTCCCTCCCCCCGCTCCTTTCTCTTAGCTTTTATATCTCAGCAGATGTCATATGATATGGAATACCCCTTTGGTCAGTTTGGACCAGCTGTCCTGGCTATATCTCCTTCCAGGGTCTTGCCCACTCTGAGCCTAAGGGTCTTTGGGGTTGGGGGGGAATGTTTTGACAGCGCTGATGCTGTGCCAGTGCTGCTCAGCAGTAGCCAAAACACTGGTATGTTCTCAACACCTTTACAGCTCTCAATGCAAAGCACAGCACTGTGAGGGCTACTATGGGGAAATGAACTCCATGTCAGCCAGACCCAATACATATGTGTACACTAAAGGTTATTTCGCTAGTCTGAGTATATTCCTAAAAGTGAGATATTGAAAGCATGTTTCAGTATTACATTAGTGTAACTGATTGATACTTGTGTGCTTCAATAGGCTTTTGGACACTTGGAAGATGCTTCAAACCCTAAGGAGAGGAAAGTAGTAGGCTACAAATGTAAATTTTGTGTGGAAGTTCATCCAACGCTCCGAGCCATCTGTAATCATCTCCGTAAGCATGTCCAGTATGGTAATGTTTCTTCTGTGTCACCTACAGTAAAGGTAAGAATTCTGTGAACTGGCAGCATTTTGTATTTGATATTAAGGCCTAACTGAAAGCCCATAGAGGGCTCCCATGGAGACAAATGGGTTTTGGACTGGACATTCTCAACAGTTAAACATGACATTCTAATCTAATTCTTCATGTTTCTGCAGCACATTTTGTTTACTTTAACATGTTTTGACTTTCTTCTGCTCTTCATCTGGGGCACAAAAACTATTTAGTTCTCATTTCTTATTTGTCACAAAGGAATTGATATCACAGATGACTGAAAGACTTGATTTATGAGCAGGAGCTTCTCCCTCAGCTGTTCTGGGCTACTTTTCTGCTTTCTTAGACTCTTAAGGTGTGGGGGCTTTTTTCCTTTTTTTTTCCTCCAACCCATATGCAAAAGTGAAATTATAGTGCTGGAAATACATATTCAAACATCCAGCTGAGCCAGGGGTCCAATTTAAGCAGTTAATTGTAAATTTGCTGCTGTTTCCTCCCTATGCAAGTGGAGACCACCTAAAATGTCTGAGGACAGACTGTACCGGGGGAGTTCAGGTGTGGTAAGGTTACAGGATCTGGTTATGCAGTTCTCCTTTTCTTGCTGCAGTGAGTACTCAGCAAAATCTCATTCTGCATTCTGTGTGACCTAAAGCATGCCTATTTCATTACATCAACTGCATACTGTGTAAAGTTGCTGAGTCCATCAGAGTCTAAACAATTGTACCTAAGAGCTTCCACTGTCCTTCCTTTAGCTTATCCAATACTACTGACAGAATGGGGTGCTTCCCTTCTATCAAATGATTCCTGCTCTTTCTCTGCTTCTCAAGTAAAGTTTATGGGGGGTTAATATCATCTTTTGAGCAAGTAGATACTACTTGCTCAACAGCAGGGAACAAAAACTAAAATACAAGACCCAAAAAACATAATATAAATATGCTTTTCAGTTTTAATGTTGCTGCAAAATGTTTGCTGTGCTAATTAACACTTATGAAAGGAACTAAGAGATGGGTCATTTGTTTTTTAATGTATATGTGTATATATATATAATTAAAGACTAAAATAATGCATAAAGTCATTAGTGGAGTATGATAGGGATACTTTTAGAGTGAATGCAGCAGGAAACAAATATTAAAGTTAATACATAGGAGAGAGTGAGGGGCAGAAGGGAGAGAGAATTGATGGCTTTGGGGGGGATATGTGTTTTTTAGCAGGAAGCTGAAGATTCTTCAAGAACAACTTTGGAGGGTTTTGAGGGACCCAAAGACCCTGTGGAATTTACAGAAGCTGAATCTGGAGCATCCTTGGAAGATGAAACCAGGCCTGAGGGCTACCACTGCAATCAGTGTGACCGGGTTTTGATGTCTATGCAGGGTCTGCTATCTCATGAGAGGGGTCATTTGGCTCTGGCTATGTTTACCCAGGAAGACAAGTACAGCTGCCAGTATTGCTCCTTTGTCTCTGCTTTCAGGCACAAGTAAGTTATGGCTTGTTTTCAACAGAAGCACAGACTAGCATGGCTATTTTTTACATTGGTTGACATTGAAGGAGAGCACACTCAATTTGATTTCCAGCCATGTTTTTCTCTGTTCTCAGGATTTAGGTAGCTTTTATGGCCCCAAACTTTTTACCATTGCCTGTGTCTATAAAAAGTCCCATTTTTATATCCTCTCAAATTTGAGTTCACTTTTTGTTCTGTGTAGGGGAAATGCACATCAAACAAAAGATGTCCACCACTTATGCAGTCCTGTCAAATGCATGAAATTAAAAAATCCATAGAGGAAAAAGTATTTTCACTAGCCTTCCATGTAACCACTTTATTTTTAAACAGTACCGTGACTTTTATTTGATTGGGAGAGATTTAATTTCTAGTGTTGAACAGTTATTACATACCAATCTTAAAGTTAGATTATTTATTTCTAATTTGTGTTATGCAATTTCAGTCTATGAACATAGTCTTGACATCAGTGTGGTATACTTGAAACAGGTTGAGAAATTACCCCTTATCTGATGTGACCCTTGAAAAATGCATGGTCATAATAAATAATCAAGTTCCTCATTACTTATTTCTTTGCCTACAGCTAGGAAACTTTAGAATTCTTTTTATCAGATTTATTCATGGCATGCCACAAAGAAATGAGGTTTATTGCATTTTTTTTTACTGGCATCCTATACTGACAAACCCATGTACATGTTTTCTGTAGCTTCTGCGGGGAGAAATGTCCCATCCTCCCATTCTATGTCCACACCCCTTCTCCTCAAAGAGGAGAGATCCAGGTGCTTGTTTAATATAGGCACTGATAGTGCTGTCAGTGACGCCCTTAAATTGGGTAAAGTTGTTACTGTTCTGTAATTAAAAGTATGCGGGGAAAGAAAACATGATAAAAGAAATATTTATAAACCCTTGTGTTAGAAAAGCAGCATCTCTGTCAGTATCACAGCATGGTTCTTATGTGGATGAGCAACAGGGCATAGTCCAAGGGCTGGGCAGGCCTTGCCAATCTCTCATTAATATCCTGGATCTGAGCTGCTGGCAAGCAGTAAACTGCCCTGTACAGCAGGTTAGGTTGACATCTCCCCTGCAGAAGGGAATCTCCCACTACGATGACTCACCATTTTCCCCTGTTGTTGCTGCATGGTTCAGGTGCAGCCAGGTCTGATGCTTCATTGGACAGAGCTCCCAGCCCCTCATCTGCAATCAGATGTAGAACTACAGAAGCTATTCTGTAGTTGCAGTTCTGCAGGCAAAGCAAGACCCATGCTCCCAGTGCCAGATATCACAAGCTTCCAGCCTCTGCCATCTTGGTAGTCTCCATTTCCCAACCTGAAAAATGCAGACACTGGCTGCCCCTCCTTCAGTACAATTCAGAGTTTGGGCTCTTGTCTCTGCAGGATCTGTGAGAAGAATGTTTTTCTCATTATCTCTGATGCTGTGCAGATGTCTGACCTCCTGCAGCTCCTTTAACATGGTAACACAGCTCTTCAACCAGCACACATCTCCTGTAGGCAAGGAGACAGTTTTCCTCTGCCTCATCCTCAGTGAGAAGCCCCAGACATAGAATGGAATGGAATGGAATAGAATATAATATTTCACTTGGAAGGGACATAGAGTAATCATTCAGTCCAACTGCCTGACCACTTCAGTGCTGACCAAAAGTTAAAGAATGCTGTTAAGGGCATTGTCCAAATGCTTCTTAAACACTGACAGGCTTGGGCCATTGACCACCTCTCCAGGAAGCCTGTTCCAGGGTTTGACCACCTGCTCAGTAAAGAAGTGTTTCCTAATGTCAAGTGTATACCTCCTCTGACACAGCTTTGAACCATTCCCATGCATCCTATCACTGCATCGCAGGGAGAAGAGCTCAGCATCTCCCTCTCCCCTTCCCCTCCTCAGGAAGCTGTATAGAGAGCCATGAGGTCACCCCTCAGCCTCCTTTTCTCCAAACTAGACAAACCCAGAGTTCTCAGCTGCTCCTCACAGGACATGCCTTCCAGCCTCTTCACCAGCTTGGTTGCCTTCCTCTGGGGGCAATTCAAGGATCTTCCTTCTTAAATTGTGGGGCCCAGAACCTCACACAGTATTCAAAGTGAGTCCATGCCAGTGCTGAATACAGCAGGATCATCACCTCTCTTGACTAGCTGGTTCTGCTGTGTTTGATGTGCCCCAGGATGAGGTTTATCCTTTTGGTTGCCAGGGCTTACTGCTGACTCATATTGAGCCTGCTGCTGACCAGCACCCCCAGATCCCTTTCTGCAGGACTGCTCTTCCGATCAGTGGAGACCTTCCTAAACTCCCCAGACCTTTGATAGGTGATTGAGATGGATCCTGCCATAACATCCACTATCTCCTTCAGTATTCTAGGATGAATCTCATCAGGCCCCATGGACTTAGGAACATTTAGATGATACAACTGATCCCTTAAAATTTCAGTGGCCACAAATGGAAAGTTCCTACACTTATGGTCCTCTGACTGGAGTCGTGGCCAGTGGCTCAATGTTCATATGGAGATCAGTGAGATGTGGTGTTCCTCAGGGCTCTGTCTTGGAACTGGTGCTCTTTAATATCTTTATCAAGGACATAGACAAAGGGATCAAGTGCACCCTCAGCAAGTTTGCTGATGGCATGGAGCTGAGTAGTGCAGTTGACACACCTGAAGGATGGGGCCATCCAGAGGGACCTGGACAAGCTGAGAGTTGGGCCCATGTGAATCTAATGAGGTTCAACAAGGCCAAGTGCAAGGTGCTGCACCTGGGTTGGTACAATCCCAGACAGAATACAGGCTGGGAGAACTCATTGAGAGCAGCCATGTGGTTAAGGACTTGGGGCTTCTGGTGAACAGAAAGCTGGACATAAGCCAACATTGTGTGCTTACAGCCCAGAAGGCCAACTGCATCCTGGGCTGCATGAAAGGAGGTGTGGCTGGCAGGTCAAGGGAGGTGATTTTCCCCCTCTGCTCTGGTGAGACCCCACCTGGAGTGCTGTGTCCAGCTCTGGGGCTGCCAGCACAAGAAGCACACTGACCTGTTGCAGCAAGTCCAGAGGAGGCCACCAAGATGATCAGAGGACTGGAGCACCTCTGCTATGGAGACAGGCTGGGAGAGCTGGGATTGTTCAGCCTGGAGAAGACTGAGGAGACCTTACTTCAGCCTTTCAGTACTTAAAGGGGGCTTATAAGAAAGAGGTAGAGGGACTTTTTGCATGGGCAAATAATGATAGGACAATGAGTAATGGTTTTAAACTAAAAGGAGAGATTTAGATTAGATGTTTGGTACAAATTCTTTACTGTGAGGGTGGAGAGGCACTGGCAGAGGTTGCACAGAGAAGTTGTGGATGCCCCATCCCTGGAAGTGTTAAGGTCAGGTTGAATGGGGTTCTGAGCAACCCAATTGGGGTGGCATCCCTGCCCATGGCAGGGGAGTAGGACCTAGATGATCTTTAAGGTCCCTTCCAACCCATTCTATGATTCTATGACTAGGGAAGTGATTGTACCCCTGTACTGGGCAGTGGTGAGGCTGCACCTTGAATCCTGTGTCCAGTTCTGGGCCCCTCACTCCAAGAAGGACATTGAGGCACTGGAGCGTGTCCAAAGAAGGGCAACAAGACTGGTGAAGTGTCTAGAGCACAAGTCAGATTAGGAGCAGCTGAGGGACCTGGGGGAGGTTCAGCCTGGAGAAAAAGAGGCTCAGGGGAGAACTTATTGCTCTCTACAACTACCTGAAAAGAGGTTGTATTTAGGTGGGGGTTGGTCTATTCTTTCTAGTAACAAGCAATAGGATGAGAGGAAATGGCCTTAAGTTGCACCAGCAGAGGTTTAGATCGGATTTTAGGAAAAATTTCTGTACGGAAAGGGTTGTCAAGCATTGGCACAGCACAAGCTTCCCAGGGAAGTGGTGGAGTCACCATCCCTGGAGGGATTTAAAAGTCACATAGATGTGGCGCTTGGAGATATGGATTAGTGGTGGGCTTTGCAGTTTTAGTTTAATGGTTAGATTCAATTACTTTAGAGGTCTTTTCCGACCTAAATGATTCTATGCTTCTGTTATCCTTAGACCTCCTCTTGCTATTAATGTTCTTAAAAAAGCCTTTCTTTTTTGTCTGGCACTACCCTGTTCAGTTTCAACTGTAGTTGAGCTTTGGGGTTTTGTCCCTTCTCCTTGCATATACAAACCACAGATTTGTAATGTTCCTGCAAAGTCTGACCTTGCTTCCAGAGATCATAGCATTTGTTTTTCCTGTTGAGTTCCATGAAGAGTTCCCTGTTCAGTCAAGCTGGTCTTCTGCCCCATTTGCTTGACTTCTGTTCCTGTGCTTTTTAAAGGTGCTTCTTAAAAACTGACCAGGACTCATAGACCCCTAAGCCCTCAAAAGCAGACCCTCAGGGGACACAGCTAAATAGCTCCCTGAATAGCTTAAAGTTTGCTCTCTGAAATCCAAGGTAGCAACTCTGCTGACATTTTTTCTCATTACACTGAAAATTTTAAACACAACCATTTTGTGATCATTGAGGCCAAGACAACCACCTACCATCACATCTCCCTCAAGTCCTTCTCTATTAGAATAATAGAATCATTAAAGTTGGAAAAGACCTCCAAGATCATAAAGTCCAACCTCTGACCAATCACCACCATGCCCACTAAAGCATATCACTAAGTGCCCCTACTCGGTTTTTGAACACCTCCAGCGATGGGGACTCTACCACCTCCCTGGGCAGCTCATTCCAATGCATAACCACCCTTTCAGTGAAGAAATTCTTCCCAATGTCCAAAGTGAACCTCCTCTGGCACAACTTGAGGCCATTTCCTCTTGTCCTGGTGCTTATTACCTGGGAGAAAAGACTGACCCCTCACCTGGCTCCACCTTCCTGTCAGGGAGTGGGAGAGAGCAATAAGGTTTCCCCTGAATATTTTATTCAGAAATAACAAGCTTAAGAGTCCGTCTTTCCTATTTGACTCCCTGAGTACTTGTAACAAGCAGTTATTTTCCACAAATTTCAGGAGTTTCAGACTTTTTCATCACAGCAGTTTGATATTCCCAGTTAATGTCTGGGAAATTGAAATCTTCCTAAGGACCAGGGCTACAAATCCAGAGATTTCTCCTAATTGCTTATAGAATGACTCATCAGTGCTATCATCCTGGCTGGGTGATTGGTAGTAGAGATCCACTACATCTCTGTTTTTTCATTCCCCTAATGCTCAGAGACTCTCAAACACATTGTCCCTAACTGTAAGGGCTGTACTGTCAAACCTCTCCCTTATGTATAGTGCAATACCACCTCCTCGACTGCCCTTCCTATCCTTCCTGAACAGTCTGTAGCCCTCCATCCCAGAACTATGGTTGTAGGACTCCTGCTAATTCTCACTTATATTAATGACATAGGTCTAGGAAACAGACCAATGCTTCCAGTTCATCCTGTTTGTTTCTCATACTGCATGCATTGGTGTACAAGCATTTCATAGAATATCCTGAGTTAGAAGGGACCCACAAAGATCATGGAATCCAACTCCTGGCCCTGCACAGGACACCCCAACAATCCCACCATGTGCCTGAGAGTGTTGTCCAAATGCTTCTTAAGCTCTGGCAGCCTTGGGGGTGTGACCACTGCCCTCTAGCAGCCCTTGGGGGTGTGTTCCAGTGCCTGACTACCCTCTGGGGGAAGAACCTTTTCACAGAATCATTTAGGTTAGAAAAGACCTCCAAGATCATTGAGTCCAACCGGTGACCCCCACCTTGTAAACTAGACCAGAACACTGTGTGTCACATACAGTCATTTCTTGAACACCTCCAGAGATGGTGATTCCACCACTTCCCTGGGCAGCCCATTCCAATGCTGGACAACCCTTTTTGGGAAGAAGTTCTTCCTGCAGTCAGGCTGACAGGCCTTTAGTTCCCTGGATCCTCCTTCCAGCCCTTCTTGTGAATGGGCATCACACTGGCCTTTTTCCACATTGACTTTTCCTGATATCCAACCTAAACCTCCCTGACACTGCTCCAGCCCTTCCCTCAGGTCCTGTCACTGGTCACCAGAGAGAAGAGATCAGTGCTACCTCTCCACTTCCCCTCGTAGGGAAGCTGTAGACTGCTATGAGGTCTTCACTCAGTCTCCTCTTCTCTAGACCAAACAAATCAAGTCACTTCAGCTGCTCCTCATATAGACCCCCAGGTCCCTTTCCACAGCACTATTTTCCAGCCTTTCATTCCCCAGTCTGTCAGTACATCCAGGGTTGCCCCGTTCCAGATGCAGAATCTGGCACTTGTCTTTGTTAAACTTCACGTTTGGTGATTTCCCAGCCCTCTCATTTGTCAAGGTCTCTCTGCAGGGCCTCTCTGTTTTTGAAGGAGTCAATATTTCAGATATGCTCCTAAAACTCCAGTACTCCCTGGAGGACCATAAATGTTCCCACTAGCATTGCCACTCTCAGGCAATGCCATGCCAACCCTTGGCTTAGCTTCAGCTCTCCTGATGCTATCCCCTTTACCCATCACTTCTAGTTTAAAGTCCTCTCAATTGGTCCTGCCAGCTTATGAGCAAAGAAGAATTTCTCCCATCAGGGCAGGTGGATCCTGTCAGGCCTCAGCATACCTTGCGTCTTGTAGGCTCTTCTATGGTTATAAAATCTAAAGTTCTGGTGGAGGCACCAGTCCTGGAGCCAGATATTGATATTTTGGGCATACCTGTTTCTTCCACTGACTCTCCTCATTACTGGGAGAATCAAGGAAAACACTACCTCTTCTCCTGAATCTTTTAGCATTCTTCCCAGGGGCCTGAAATCTCTTTTGATTGACCTTGGCCTTCTTGTTGCAATGTCATTAGTACCCATGTGAAAGAGAGGGAGTAGGTAATAGTCTGAAGGCTATACTGAGCTCATCAGTCATTTGGTTACATCTCTGATTTGGGGCCCAGGGAGGCAGAAAACTTCCCTGAAAAGATAATCCAATCTGCAGATGAAGACTCATTTGGCTCAGGAGAAAGTCACCAATGACCATTACTTGCTGTTGTTTCTTTTCAATGCTGGTCAAGTGCATTAAGCAGGTCTTGATGTGAGGGATTGGTTGACCTCACCTTGATGAGAGTACTTGCACAGATTACTCCTCTTCTATCTCATCTCCATCTACTGTACCCAGAGCTTCATATCTATTCTGTAAAGGTAGCTGAGAGGGTAAGAAGGGGTTCCTCTTACAGCTCAGTGCAGTAACTTGCTTGTAACATGGAAAGTTGCATTCTTCCTCAGGAGCTCTGAGTACAAGCTTCTGATATGTGGGCCTGATTTTCTGAGCCTGAGAGAATTTTTAGTTTGCTAACAATTGCTAGCTCTTTCCCAAGGGAAACCTTTCAACAGTTTTCTTTTCTTAAAACAACCTTGTGTAAATAACTACCTTTTCTCGTAACATTCTAAGTAAACAATATTCCTTTCTCATAACAACCTTTCTCCAGGTGCTGTTTTCTATTTCTGTAGTTTAACCAATGGAATTTGAGAAGTGTCGATCCCATGCACCAATCATGTGCCTTTTGTATTGCAGCATGTTATAAAAGAGCATGATGAATTGTAAATAAAACCTTCTATTCTCTTTGCCTTCTGAGAACATTAGAGTTTTGGGTCCTTATTTTGTGTCCTACGACAACACTGATATGCCAGGGGTAGTTGTTCCAGTCAGTGTTGAGCTTGAGATATGCATTTTATACATCTTTGGTAATCTGATTTGATTTTATAGCAGATCATTTTATATCATCTATTAAAAATATGAGTTTTTAATGGAATACTGACCAAAAATGTTCACTCTTATTTAGGAGACATATTCGTACTCCAGAGAAATGGGGAAAAATTTAACTTACCACAAATTTCCTGTTAGATTTATGATAGTATAATGTTTCTATGAAGTAGCCCTAAAATTTGATATATGGTCTGTTTTTTGGTTTTGCTATCATTAGATCTTTGTATACACAAACTTTGGTGTTAGCACTGGTAAACAGGCATTTTCTTGGTTCAGGCTCTGTCAGTGTGAAACTAAAGATAATGTGAGACCCTCTGTAGTGTGAGGGCCTGGAGTAGACTCCATTTGATCCAGATCTGGCTGTTCAGTAGAAAAAAACCCAGGACAATTCAGATCAATGAATAGGAAATAAAGCTAAAGTATGCCTGGAACTATTAGGATTGTGTTTTGGAGGGATGATAAATAAACCAACCCTCTCCAAACTTTTCCATACTTTCTTGTTTCACTGCTTCATATAAACAGGCTCAGACTACTCTTATATCACAAAGCATTAATTAAGACAAGGCTGTATTGGAAATGTCTCCATCCTGAACTGAAGCCATGGAGATGGGTGATGAATTCTTCCCCCTTCAATGTCAAACTTCCTGTTGCTGATTTCCCCTGCAGAAAGATAGCATTTGCTCTTTTTCACCCCTTCTTCCATTGTTGAGCATCATGCAGGGTCTCCCAGTCCATTATATCTGAAATTGCCACCTCTTACTCCTAAAAATCATTGACTATAGACAGCTGGCCGGCACCTTCCCCCCAGAGTAGGCTGTCTAATCTGCTTTTGCTGCTGTAACCAAATGAAGATTTCTTCAGTAGAGCTAGAAAAATATTTTCCTTACTTTAGGAGGAGAAAAGGGGGCATATTTTCATGAAAATACTGCACAGAAAAATCCTGTACTAGTATTTTTATTGTTCAGTTTGGGTTTTTTCTTGTTTGTTTTTGTTTTTTCCTCAAATAGCCTTTATCCTCTAAGTAACTCTTTTGATAGTCTGGATTTGGTATAATTTGATTGATAGTAATTTTGCCCTATTGAGTTAAAGTGGCTTGCATTCTGTGTGATAAAATTGATCACAGATCTCTTTCTTCCTCAATTAGATTCTGCCTTGTTCTATAAGATCTGTTGGATATAAAGAACCAGCATGAGAAAGATAGCTGAGCCTAGCCTGCTCTTATTTAAAATTTATTTTTGTTACTAGATTTTTGGCTTGCATCTGAAGGAATAGTTAAAATGATTTACTATTTTGTTTCCTTTTGTCTGTCTTTTGATCAGTCTGGATCGCCATATGCAGACTCATCATGGACACCATAAGCCATTCCGTTGCAAGCTCTGTCCATTCAAGTCCTCTTACAATAGCCACTTGAAAACCCATATACTCAAAGCTCATGCTGGTAAGTCAATTAGTTTCTTCCTTACATTCTCCCCTGTACTCTCTTGATCCCTTTCTCTTGCTGTCAGGCACATATACTTGCTCTTGTGTACTCCTGTTGCAGTCGGGGGAGACGGAGAAATGACACAACACGACACTCCAAGGTTCATGCAGCAGAGAGAGCGTATATTGGTGTGCACAGCTCTTTATATAGGCTATTCAAAAGATTCCGCGTTCAAACCTGATTGGCTATGATTGGTTACCACCCAGCTCACTGACGAATAGCTGCCTGCTTACGTTTTCGTCAGGGATTTGCTCTCTGTAGCCAAATCCCTCCTCCTTTCAGGCTCACAGACTAGCTGTTTCACCGTCATATACTCCCTCTTGATCAACCTCACATGGAGTCATGCTCATTCTTTATCTCTTCCTTGTGGGTAGCCACATGTGCTCTCCACATTCTCTTGCATGATCACAAGCTCTTCTTGTGCTGTCATGTGCCTCCTCTCACTTTTGTGTGTCCCCTCTCAATGAGATTGTGTGCAATTGTCACATTCCCCCCTCTATCTAGGTTGCAATCTCCCTCTCTTACATATGGTTGTGTGTGGTCTCTGTCATGTATTATCCTCTCTTGCTTTCTCATTCTCATGATTGTGCTCGCTCTCTTCATGTGTGGCTGCACTCATAAGCTGCTGCTTGTTTGCTTCCTCTCACTCTCACAGTCATGTGCTCCTTGTTGCTCAACCTTGTGCATGGTTGTGCTCACTATCCCTCTCTAGGTTGTGCATGCTGTTCCTCTTTTGGGTGTGATGGCACATGCTCTCCCTCACTCAATCACAATCTCTTGGAGGCTCACAGGCCGTTGCCTGCTCTCCCTCACCCAGAGTCATGTTTGCTCTTCATCTCTGGGTTACAGTCTCCCTGTATCTCATATGTGGCTGTGAATGCTCCCTCCCTCTCTCTCTCTGTAGCCATTTCTCAGGGGACATCCTTCTTTGCTTCTCCCTCCTGCTGATGCCTGAAACTGAGGCAGAGGCAGAGGCCAGTCGGGGTAAGGTTGAAATGAACTTTATTTTAGGCCTTCAAGGCCTGCCCCGGCAGCCACAGCAGTGGCTGCCTGGGTCGCTCCCTGTATGCCGGCAAAAGGAGAGCGGGTTACAAAATCCCCCCCCTTTTTCTAGGTTTCAGTCCATTTGCATATGCCCCATTCGTTGTCCAATCAACAGTTCCAAATGACGGTGTTCCATCCTTCTACGTTGTTTATCTTTGGGGCTCGGAGCTTGGAGAGTGTGTCCTTGAAGAGGTGAATCCTGTGCAGAAACCCAAACTACCCTGCCCCTATCACCCTGTGCTCAAGGCCCAGCACCACTGACTATCAAGCAGCCTACCCACTAGAACAAGACACTGAAACCCCAAACCCTGAGGCATCACTGCACTCTCTTGTGCCAGGTCACCTGCTCTACATTTCTCTCCAAGTTGGACTAGGTTTCTCTTGCTTGTGGTTTCTCCATCTAGCATGCTCACTCTAGTGGTCATATATTTGCTGTTACTAGTTTTCCCTTAGCACAGATTCTAGGAGGATCTCTTCCATGATCTTCCCAGGCACAGAGGTGAGGCTGACAGGTCAGTAGTTCCCAGGGTCCTCCTTTCTACCCTTTTTAAAGATGAGTACAATGTTTCCCTTTTTTCAGTCACCTGGGACTCCACCTGACTGCCATGAATTTTCAAATATCATGGAGAGTGGCTTGGCAAATACATCAGCTAATTCCCTCAGGACTCTGGGATGCATCTCATTGGGTCCCATCAACTTATGTACATTCAGGTTCCTCAGGTGGTTGTGAACCTGATCTTTACTTACAGTGGGAGGGGTTTTGCTCCCCCAGTCCCTATCCTGCTGTCCACCCACTTCAGAGGTGTGGCAAGAGATGTTGCCATTGAAGACTGAGGCAGAAAAAGTTCTTGAGTACCTCAGCCTCCTCCTTCTCCATAGTTACCAGTTTGCCAGCCTTATTTAGCAGGGCAGGTACACATTCTTTGACCATCCTTTTCTGGCTGATAAACCTGTAGAAGCCCTTCCTGTTATTCTTTGTGTCCTTTGGCAAGTTCAACTCCAGCTGTGTCTTGGCCTTCTCGACCCTATCCTTACACAACCAGACAGCATCTCTATACTTTTCCCAGGATACCTGTTCCTGCTTCCACTGCCTGTGCATTTCCTTCTTGTCATTTAGCTTGACCAGCAGATCTTGACTCAGCCATGCTGGGCTCTTGTCTTCCTTTCCTGACTTGTTACACCTGGGGATCACTGGCTCTTGTGCTCTATGGAAGGCTTCCTTAAAGATCTGCCAGCTCTGTTCTGTTCCCTTGTCCCTGAGGGCAGTTTCCCAGGGGATCCCACTGACTGTCTCCCTGAAGAGCTGGAAGTTTGCTTTTCTAAAGTCCAGGGTCAGCTTTACTCACCCATATCCCTCAGTACTGTGAACTCCACCAGCGCATAATCACTGCAGTCCAGGCTGCCTCCAATCTTGATGTCCTCGATTAGCTCACTTGTGTTTGGTGACCATCAGATCCAGCATTACATCCCCTCTGGTAGGGCTGTCTATTACCTGGCTCAAGAAGTTATCCTCCATGCATTCCAGGAGTCTCCTGAATTGCCTACAGCTCGCTGTGCTGCTCTCCCAGCAGATGTTGGGGTGGTTGAAGTCCCCCAGCAGGATGCTGCAGTGTACTCAGCACATCTCAGTGCAACATGCTAAGGGCCCTGTCCCTCTAACCTGAGTGTGTTGTCCTACAACTTGTCATGGCCAAGCCTGATATTATATTGTAATCATATATTATGCTTGAGCTCTCCCTCAAAAGAAATTGAACTGTTGCTCTCTGGGTCAAATGCTCTCTCTTTCTGGGTCATAAGCTTTGACTCTCATTTGCTGGGACACATTCTTTGGGACCTGTGCAATCTCTTGCTCTTTGAGTCCCTTCCCCCCCCCCCCCCCTTTTGTCACTCTTGCTCTCCTTTCCCTCTTCCCTGCCACACTGTCTTTTATTCCTTTTCTGGGTCGTGCTTTTTCATTCCCCCTGTGAGTTGCCCTCTATAGGTTGCTGACACCTCCTTTGGACTCTCCTCTTGCTTACTTTCTCTGGATTGTATCACTCCCCTTACCCCCCCCCCCCCCCCCTTTCTCCTTGGGTCAACTGTGGGCTGTATCTCTCTGGGCTGACTTCTATCACACCCATCCCTTTTTTGACTCACCTTCTTCCCCCTAGTCTGTCTGTCTCATATTCTCAGCTGGCCTCTCTCATTCTCGCTTCATCTCTCTTACCCTCCCCTCCCTGTGGGCCACCCTCTCTCTATGGGTCGATGTGTCTCACCATTTGGGCATCTTTCTCTCTACACTGGCACCCCTCCTGAGGCACCACTCTCTGGGTCTTCTCCTCTTGCACCTGCACTCTTTCTTTCTCTGGCCCCCTCGTCCACCTCTTGCCCCACTCCCACCCTCTCTTACCATCCTCCCCTTCTCTCCCCCACCTCTCTTTCAGTCTCTGCTATCCATGTTCTCCCTCTCTCTGCTTCTTTCTGTGTGTGTCTCTCTCCATGGTTCATCCTCTCCTTGCATCACTGCCCATCTCCTTTGGGTTGCCCTCTCACTCTTTCTCTGTGGGTCAAGCTCTCTTGGGTTCTCTAGGTTCATGTCCTCAGGTTGGCCTTTTTCTCTATTTACCTCTTGTTCACCTCCTTCTTCCCATCTGGGTATCTCTCTTCTTCTATAGCACCTAATATCTCTCCCTCCAGGTTGCCACCTCTCTCCCTTTTGTTCCCCATCCCCTTTTTGGCTTGCATTCTCTCTTCCCTCATCCTCCATACCCCCACTCCCACTTGGCTGATGTCTCTTGCCCTCACTTAATCTTTCTTCCTCTCCCTCTCCCTCTCTGAGTTATCCTTTCTCCATAGGTTGCCATACCTCTCCTTTGGGTCATCCTCTTGCTCATGAGAGGGTCGACTTCTCTGGTGAACTCTGTGTATCTCTTGGATACCCTGTTTCTCTCTGGGTCTCATTCTAGGTCCACCTGCCCCTCTCTGGGCTTACATCTGTCTGTCTGTCTTTCTCTCTTGGTTGCTCCCTCCACCCCCTGCACATCACCCACCACCCATGTTGTGCACAATCTCCCTCCATTTGGTTCACTGTCCCCCTCAGTTCCTCTTCCTTATTGCCGATCATCCCCTACCCCTCTCAGTCACACAAGTTCTCTCCCTCTCAAGCTCTCTCCCTTTGGACCTCTCTCCCTTGTGAGTTGCTCTCTCTCTTTTTCTGGGTTGAGCCGCTCCTCTTTCTCTTTCTGGGCCATGCACACTCATTCTCTCTTTGAGTTGCCCCCTATGTACGGGTGGTTGCTTGCTCAAGGCAACGGTTTATTTTCCCCTCTCACTCAGGATCTCTCTCTCTCTGGGCTACGCCCACTCTCTTGCTGGGCTATACCTGCCATCTCTCTCTCTGGGTCAAGCTCTCACTTGCTCTGAGTCATGGGTGTCCCCTCTCCAGTTCACATGCTTTCTCTCCCTTCCTCTTTCTGGCTCTTGCTCTCTCTAGGTCACACTACTGCTCCCTAAGCTACACACACACCCTGACTCACATGCTCTTTCTCTATGGGCTGTTCTTTGTTGGTCACACATGCTCTCTTTCTCTGGCTCATGCCCCTTCCCCCCCATCATGCTGTCTCCCCCATCATGCTCTCTCTCTCCCCCCCCCCCCCCCCCCCCCATTACATGTTATCTCTCTCTGTGGGTAATGTTTTTGATCACATTCTCAGTCACTTCCTCTCTGGGTCATGCTCTATGTCTGCCTGGGTCACACACCCCCTTTCTTCCTCTCATCCACATTCTCTCTCACTGGGTCTTTGTCTCATACTTTGTGTCTGTCTCTGCGTCACATGCGCTTTATATCTTTCTTCAGGTTGTGCTCAATCCAGTTCACACTGTCTCTCTGGGCTGTGCTTATGTTCTCTCTGGGGGCACGCTTACTTTCTATCTGTCTTGGTCATACTCCTTTCTCCATGCCATGCTCTCTCTTGGGCCCACACACACTCTCTGGATCACATGCACTTGCTGCCTCTTTGGATCACATGCTCTTTCTTTCTCTCTCTGTGTGTCTCTTTTTCTCTTTTGCAGTTTCTTTGTCATGCACACTTTTTCAGAAGATGTGCTCTCTGTGTCATAGGTCTACTCTGAATTGAGGCCATGCTGTGTCTTGGTCAGATGCTTGCTTACTCTGATTTCAGAACTCTCTCCATCTTTGTAGCTCTCTCTCTGGGTCTCTCTTTTACCTGTTTTGTTTCCAGTAAGTTCTTTAGCAATATATCCTATTGAAAAATAAGCTTTTTCACCAGTCTTCCAGTAATACAGTATTTTTGTGACTTTCATTAGTTTAAAGGGTTTTTTTGTCTCTCTCTTGCAGATATTCTGTTATTGTATTTATTCTTATGGATGTGCATCGTGCCCAAACATTTGTTTAAAGTGCCCTGGCAGTTGTAAAAATCCAGGTGTCTTCATGTCATATGTCTCTTCATGTCCATTATCTTTTGAGGAACAGTCAAACTCCATTTATTATAAAATGTGTTTTTGCATAATAGCTAGAGTTGTTAAGGGATTTTAGAAGCACCTGCCTCCTCCAGAAGTTCCAGTCCAGGACTTCCTCCTGCCCAGCCACTAGGACCATGGCTAGTCCAGCTTGAAGTTTGCTAGCAAATATACCACCACCCCTCCCCATGCACTCTCAATTTGGGGAAGCCTAGCACCAGTCACATGGGCTGTGACCCGCTCCAGCAACTGATGCAGAGCCTCTCGCTCGCCTCACTCACACCAGTCCCTCCCAGTAGCTGGTCGTCAGGACACACACCGTTCCCATCCCAGTGACTGGAGGTTAAAGACCGCTACTCACACCAGTATATGACAGCACAGGCCAGGGCCATCTACACCTCCAGTCTGACCCCAGTAACTGGCACCAGATTCCACTCACACAGATCTCATCAGTAGCTGGTACTTAATCCTTACAACACACATATATGCAGAATAGAGTGAGATTACACTGAGCCATAGTTAAGAAAAGATTTAAGGAGATATAAGAAAACAGAACAGACTGTGGTGATCAGATGCAGGGCTGTCAGACAAGTGTACTGACTGGCCCTGTTTTACATGTGTCTGGTCCCTTTTATACCCCTGTCTACCACCCTTTTTGTTCCTCCTTGCTTCCCCTTCCCCCTGTATGCCATCTCATGAGTTACATAGTTCTATGGATTTCTGCACCCCTCCCAGTCCAGTATCCAGGATCCCTTCTGGTTTTAGTCTTATCAGTTGTAAAGTCCAGTTTGATCTTCCTGTAAGCGGAGCCTGTGGTTTCCTGGTAGTTCATCAATTAGTGTGACTGGTCAGGTGTATTTTTTTGTTATTGTCTCCATGTTTGTTCTGTCAGGTCTGTTTCTGTATATTTTAGTTTCTGTTTTCCCCCTTTCCCTCTTGGTTTCTCAGTTGACAATGTCCCTGATCAGATAACCTTGCTGGAATAAACATTCTCACAATCTTTGTGTGATTGATCAGGTTTGGTTCTCATCACTGATTCCCTTATCATTTTTCGGCCAGGCTTTTGTCCTTGAATGCTCTTGTTTATGACTTCTTCCTTTTCTTATTACCTTTTTTTTGTGTTGAAGAAGGCTCTTGACCAGATACCCTTAAAGGAACAACTCCATACAGTTCTCAACATACTAGTAGCTATTATACCAGGTTATCTATTAATCGCGTTTCTCACGTGAAAGCAGCAACCTGGTGTATGTAAGATCCTTCATGTCTAGCTTCAGAATCATTTATTCCTCCAAACCCCTTGCACAACTTGCACTTTTGCACCTCTGGTTCCTATATCAAGGCCATACCTTGATGTCCTGGTTTAGGGCAAATTTGGGAGAAAACCTCTGAATAGGGTCCCTCTGGGAAGCAAACCCAAACGGCCCCTCCCCCAACTGGTCCAGGAAAGAACTTCCTTGGAGAAAAGTGGAAAAAACTATTTATTTAACAAACAAAGTGCCCACAAGCATAAAGAATGAATAAAATGAAACAATAAAACCTTTTGTTTTTATGAAGTGAGACGGCAAATTCAAAAAGTCCTTGCTGTGGGTAGTAGCTCGGCTTGCTCAGTCTCTTATCAGTTCCTCCAGCACTGACAAAATGCCATCCTGGGCCCCGGTGGGCCACAGGTGCGAGCTCCCGGTGCTCTTCTGGGTTTTTCAGTCCAGAGCAGGTTTAAATAGTTCCAAGAAAGAGAGAAAAACAGTCCAGGGAACTTCTCTGCTTCAGCTAGCCAAGGCTAATTAAAAGCAAAGGAGATCTCTGTCCTGTTGCCGATCTGTGCTTCAGACGAACACAGTCCAGAGGAGGAATGTGTAGGAGTCAGGCAGTTTTCTCAAAACAAACTGCATGCTTCTTCTTTCTCTGATTTGCTCTCAGAACCAGTCTTAAAGGCACAGAACTCAATATACAGTACAAACAGAACAGATGATTTGGAATACAAGCATCATAAAGTCACCCTAGGACACTTGATTTATCCTTAAACCTTACTTTTTATGAGACATCTGGTAGGCGTAATATCAACATTTACTCTCATAATCGCAACATCTGACAGTTTTGGCAATTTTGGTTCCTTTTTGGGAGGGGGCTTCTTCAGACTGCATCTCCAGTGCACTGAGGTAATTTCAATCTAAGACTTGAACATACAATGCATTGTGGCCTAGTTTTGGTCCTCAGGAGTTGCCAAATGAGACAGCTGAAGTATATGGGGAATTGTCTGAACAATGATGCACTTTGTCTTCCATTTGGTTATGATGTGTCCATAGACTCTTACCATGTTGCTATTTGATGAATGCTTGCAGGACATAATTTCTTACTTTTACACTTCCTCTAACTTTCTTAACAACACCTGTAATTTCTGACTAAATGCACCATGTATTTTTATCTCACTTTTTTCACACCTTGATCATATTTTTTTCACAAATTTTACATGTCACTAACACTGAAGTTGCACTAACTGGCTCCTCCATTCACCTTGCCTTCTTCCACAAATCAGGATCACACAACTCCATAGGTATTGTATCAAACTGAAGCAAAATCCCATTCCACCCATACTTTTCCATAAACACTTTCGCATGAATCAGTCCGTCATATATGCTTTATGAAAACCATTTGTTTTATCTTTGTTAACTAATGATACCTCTATGTTAATAATATTCTGGTGCAGAATGTAATTTGAAAAGAAAACGTGACATTTTGTTTCTACATTTCAGACTGATCTTTTTCAGATACACCAGTGTGGGTTTCTAAGAGTCTGTATTTTGCCTGTGATTAGCATAGGTGTTTTGGGGGAAGGTATTTTCATGTAGAATGGTTGCTAATCTCTATGTGCTTGTTATGACTGGCTGTGATACTTTTTTTCTCTTGTTCTCTTTTTGTTCCTTTATCTCTGATGTTTGAAACCATTCTGTTCTAAAACCTTGTTTGTTAGATTTGTTGAGGAATGGAAAATGTTTTTCTGCCTCTTTCATAACCAGAATTCTTATCCTTCCATTAGTGTTCATGAATATGTCGCTCCTGTACTAGTTTTGTCATTTCATGTACAACTTGCATGTAGTCAGTGTAACCCTTTTACCTGGAAGCAGCACTTCCAGAATAATTACTTGTCACACATATAACATCCCATCATTTACATTGGACATTTCACTTTTTCTTTCAGGTGTTTCCATGCTTAACACAAAACAAGTCTTATCTTGGAAACTTGTTTCCTATTGTAGTCTTTATGACTTGGAATGTATTTGAAACCAAATTCACTACTGTTCCTTATTTCTCTTCTTTCACTTAATATTTTTCTATAATATGCTTTCCTATAGCCATGTCCACTTCTTGTAGTAAACCAACTTTGACTTAGTTACTAGTTCTATAGAGCTCATTCCTACCTGGAGGCAGGTTTCATACAAGGAAAATGGGATCCTCCTCGCATTAAGTGCAGGGAGTTGGTTGGCTTTTAGTATTTTGTGTTGTTGTTTTTTAAGAACCTTAGTTAACATTTTATAGTCTCCTGGTTTCTTTAGTAATGACTCTAGATGTGTTGCATGGAAAAACAGAGGACTTCACCCTTGTTTTCCTCCCAAAGAAATTTGGAAATGCTCTAGTCAAGCGGCTCTTTCTTCATCCAAGACTTCTCTTCTTTTACCATGCAACACAGGCATGCTAAGAGTCTGGTCTTTGTTTTCTTGCATCAGTCATTTAACAAGGATCTAGAGCTGTCAGAAAACAAGACTTTGGTCCCAAAGCAGGTGTCCATACCTGCAGACTTCAGACTGTTTCAACAGGGACATGCACATAGTTTGTTCTATTTGGAAAAAGTCTTACACTGAAGGAGGCCATGGGAATTTTACTGCTGAGTTCAGCAGGAAAAGAATGTGGATCTCATTTTGTTTCTTTTGTGAGCTGATGACTTGCCTGTATTTTGCTTATCCAGGTGAACACGCCTACAAATGTTCTTCCTGCACATGTTCCACCATGACAATCAGCCAGCTAAAAGAGCATTCTTTGAGAGTACATGGGAAAGCACTGAAACTACTAAGACCTCGTGTTGTCAGACTCTCAGCCTCACTTGGCTACTGCACCTCCAAGAAACACACTTCTACTGAAGAGGTGGAGGACTCTAATGGTAAGAGGTTTCTCAGAGCAAGAATTTAACTGTCTAAAATACTACTTAATATTATTAATGTTATTTTTAAAAAAGTTAGGACAGCAATTAAAAAAATCCAAAATTGTATGAAAAGCAAGAATAAAGGTGGTGTTCTAGTACTTGACCTACAGTTGCATCTCATCAGTTTATTCTTTACCAACTTATACTGCCAATAGTTGTCCTTTGGAATAAGTCAAGCTGACCTTACTTTTCAGCAAAGATTTATAACATAGGAAATTTTAAATGGCAGAGCTCTCATAAAAATTCAGTGAGAAAGAGAGCATCTAATTCCATTTGCATTTCTAAAAAACACTCCTTTATCTTCTTATCAGAGAAGTTTAGTGAAGCCACAAGATTAGTGTAAAAATTAGAGGGAATAGCTAGACAACTTTTTATTTTATGGCTTTTTATGGAAATGAGTGTGTACACAGATCCTGATGTTTGAAATATAGACAGATGGCTTATTTTAAAGCTTTGCCTTGTATTTCGGTTATGGAATTTTATTGCTTCTACTGTGAATGAGAATCCTGGGGCAGTTTTAGGCCCCTCACAATAAGACGTTGAAGGGCTGGAGTGTGTCCAGAGAAGGGAATGGGGCCGGGGAGGGGTCTGCAGCACAAGGAGTGGCTGAGGGAGCTGGGGGGGGCTCAGCCTGGAGAAAAGGAGGCTCAGGGGGGACCTTGTGGTTCTCCATAACTCCCTGACAGGATGGTGCAGCCAGGTGGAGGTCGGGCTCTGCTCCCAGGGAACAAGGGACAGGATGAGAGGAAACAGCCTTAAGCTGTTCCAGGGAAGGTTTAGATTAGATATTAGGAATAATTTCTTCCCCAAAAGGAATGTCAAGTATTGGAACAGGCTGCCGAGGGGGGTGATGGAATCACCATCCTTGGAAGTGTTCAAAGGGCGTGTGGAGGTGGCACTTGTGGACATCGTTTAGTGGTGAACACAGTGGTGCTGGGTAATGGCTGGAATTGATGATCTTATAAGACTATTCCAATTCATTAATAATTTTATGAAAATGTGTCAAAAGCAGCCTTGACAGTACTTACTGAATTCTTACAATGCATATTAAACAAGACTTTTAAATTCATCTTTTAAATGTCAGTTGTGTTCAGAGGGGGTGATTTTATTTCTATTGTGATTATTCTCATTTTTCTTTTTTTGAATATAAAAGCAGTCAGGGCATAACACTCTTTCATTATAGCTTCTTTGCATCATCTTAGCAATGTAAATTATCCATAGGATAAATCAGAATTATTTTCTGTGATACTTGTAGGAACGAGACCCACCAGCAGAGAGAGAGTGAATCTGAGGTTTATTTGGAAGTGTCAGTATATATATATCTCTAGTCCTAAGAGCTTTTTTTTGGTTAAAGCTTACAAGCGTAATCACAGTTCTACAATAAATCTGTCCTCTTGATGTCTTCTATTGTTCTCTCCAAAGCCATGTGTGGTGGTTTTATATCACAACCAGGCAGAAACACCAATTCATGTAGTGGTTTTACGTTCGCAAATTTTCGATTTCCTGGATAATGCACTATTTGTAGTGGTTGGAGTGCTCACTAGAATCATTTACTCTTTTTTTGTTGAGAGATAGGATTAGGAGAAAAGCTAAGCAGGCTCAAACTTAAAAGGTATAATGACAGATTTATTAAAAAACTATAAGAGAGGAAAAAAAATAATATGAATTAGAATAAAACCTTCAAAACACTTCCCTCTCCTCCAACAGCTTCTTTTTTTTTCTCACAGACAATGTATAAAGACAAAACTTGGAACTCTAGGTCAGTATCACGTATAAAATAGTCTTTTATCAGTCCATTTAGAGAGACAAGTCTCTTTTAGTCTACCATGGAATTTCCCCACTGACAACGTAGAACAGTTCTCTTGTGGGTTTTAATTCTCACAAAAAACAGCTGCCCAGGAACCTGTTTTTGTGAAGTCCCTCCCACTGGCAGCTTTCCCGCTAGCTGCATATCGGTCATGGATGCTACTGGGGTGTAGTTTTAAAAATGGATGATTCCAAACGCAAAGGATTTTCTTCATCTCATGGAACAGAGATATCTTTTTCCTTTTCCCTGGGGCAGAGGGGCTTCATATCTAATCTCTCTCTCTCTCTGTGTTCAAACTTCTCATAAAATTACAGCTTCTCATAGGATCCCAACTACTTCAATATTCACTTAGTCCATTACAAATACTTTTGCTCCAATCTACAATCTGAACAATCTTATCACTTTCTCCAATGCTTTTTTTCCACGATTTAAAGGGATATTCTAGCATATTACAGTCTGTTATCACAGCTCACAAAAGACTTTTAGCCCAAAAACCAAGGCATCTTCTCCATCTCATCACTTAGGATATAACTTCTCTTTCACTGACCTTGGTATCTTCATATTGTCTCTTTACATGTATCTCACTCTGACTTTTCTCTCACTCAGAGAAGGGTTAGTGCTTTGTAAGTTTCATCCGTGTAAGGAAAGCGTTAACATTCTTCCAGGTCTGCAGAGGGCATGCTGGTTCTTCCCTGGGAGATGGCCGAAGGTGGCAGACTCAAGCTGTGCCAGGGCTAGAGCCAAGATCTCTCGTGTGACTGGGCTTTTCCCCCCTCCCTTCCTCTGTCCGGCAACCGCGGGGGGGGGGGGGGGGGGGGGGGCTTGGCCCAGGCCGCAATGGAAGGGCAGTGTAACAGCAGATGTTAGCAGCCACTTGGGCCCGGGCTCGGCCGGGACAGGGATAACCTCCTCCCCTCCCTCTGCTCGGGAGTCATCGGGCCCACCCTGGCCCAGATGGCTGCAGTGGCAGGGCCCAGCCTGGCCTGGCTGGCCCGCCAGGCCCCAGGGGGGGCCACGCGGTAGAGCAAGGCCGGCCCTGTTACCTGTTCTAGGGCTGGGAGGAAAAGGGAAGTTCCTGGGCCCGGTTCAATTTTATATGTGTATTCACAGAGGCACATCCAGCTTCCTCAGTGGTTATACAATA
Source organism: Acrocephalus scirpaceus scirpaceus (assembly GCA_910950805.1). Lineage (NCBI taxonomy): Eukaryota > Metazoa > Chordata > Aves > Passeriformes > Sylviidae > Acrocephalus > Acrocephalus scirpaceus. Next base: position 4,055,644 of record CAJVGK010000018.1, on the reverse strand, counting down.
TGTCAGTATCTAAAAATTGGCCTCTCCAAAGGAAACTCCAAGGTCCTTACAGGGAACTGTTTCCTCTTTAACTAAAAACCAAGCTGTGTTAACCCATGACACCATGGTAAAGGAATGTGAAGAGTATACAGTTCTATGTTGATGTAGAAGTAGAAACTCATTTGTCTAGTCCTGTCTCAGGTACACGCTGTCCAGAGAGATGCTGCTGGTGCTGCCAGTGCTGCTGCTGTTGCTCTCTGTTTAACTCTTTCCTTACACCAACACCTGTTTCTTTTTTTTTGGGGTTATGGACAAAGCAAGAGCAACAATAGCTTGTTTTTGTGTGCCTTTAACAGCTCTAATTATGTTAGAAAGGGCAAGACAGAAAATTAAAAAAGATATCACTGCCAAACAACCTAATCCAATAAAAGCCCAAACTCGTAAATTTATTCCTGCAAACCAGTTTTTCAGATTTAGTCAAGTAAGATAATTTTTTAAGTCTGTCAACACCTTTTGCTCCTCCAGAGTTTGGAAATCTCTGAGTTGATCTTTTAATTGAGTTTTAAGTGAGTGGATATCTTGTCTTAGGGTTTTATCAAAGGCTCCTTGGAGGTGGTTTTTGATTGTTTCCCAATTTTGTTCCATTTCATTCCAAGGAAGAGGAGTGACACATAGAGAGTTATGTATGTGTTCCCAATTGCAATGTAAAGATATGCGGGTTTTTTGAGCCTCAACTCTTTCGCCAGTCCAAAAAAGAGCACTTTCTAAGGCATCTAATCTGTCCATTATTTTCTTGTCAATTTGCTCTTGTGTTTGTAATTCTTTTGTAATATTGGTTAGAGCTTGTCCCACAGTATGGGCAGTTTGAATGAAATTAGTTAAAGCTGCAACAGCTGCAGAGGCTGTGGTTAAAACTATTACAACAGAAATGATGGCAAAGATCAACCAACCGAGAAATTTGTGAACTCATTGCTTACTCTTTGGGATTTCCTCCTGGAATAGTTGAGCCAATTGTGAGAGTCTGTCTTGTCTTTCCCAAGTCCTAATCAGATTTATAGGTACCCAAATTTCTGGTCTTCTCTTAAATGGAAGAAGGACAGAAAAGTTATTCATATAATCATTGGTTACACATGATTTCAAAACAAAAGAATTAGCAGACAGAAAATACAAGCCGTTCCTATAATCAATTGAAAAATCATTAGCTAAAGCAAAAACATACGGGGGTGAAGTACAAGTCATTAGTGATCGTTTCTTTACCAATGTCAAATTTGCGAGGGTAGCATTCTTGTTCAAGTTTACTTGGTATATGGTATTACCAAAGGCAGGTAACAGCATTTTCCACAGATGCTTATGAACACGTGATTGATTATTACCTAGATAATATTGAATCAAGGGTCTGGCCATTCCACCATCATGCCAAACAATGCTGCAGTTTGCCTTTTGGAAGGGAAGGATGGTTTTATTTGTCCCCTTTTCTCTAAAGGTACTATGTGGTCCCCAGTCAATCATTTTCCCATACTGTAAGAATTGTTGTTGTGGTTGTTGTCCTAAACATGATGTACATTCCAAATGTTGGAAATTGGAAATGGACGTAGAGCAACATTTGGGATAATGAGGTGGAGTGGTATCCACAGAATTGTTGGAGATAGACAGAATGGTCAGCAATGTAATAGCAGTCAATTTTTTTCCTGAGGATTCATATATCAAGTGCAATTGCATAGAAAAATTGGCACAAGGTAAAGGTGAAAAGGTACTTGTTTGATTCCACATTAAGCAAATAGACGATAAATCACTAACATAAGCATTGGTAGCATACCTATTTACAACATCCTGTCTAGGGGAGGAAGACAAGTTCCTCCTACCCATTCCATTCCATTGTTGCTGAGAGGAGGCTCTGGATCCCCTCAGGTCAGAGGCTGAAACAGCGGTGGGTCGAAAATGTGTGCCCAGTTGAGTCTTCCTTCCACCATTTGATGGCAGTATAGCAGAAGAAAGACAAGACTCATTGTTGTCGTCCTTGGCTGGGTTTGATGTATCTCACTGGAAGCCAATATGGTCCTGTGGGCAAAGAAACGCATCCATAACCTCTCCCCCAGGCTAACAGTGGAACTGGACCTTTCCACTCACCACTGTGTACATCCTTGTGTGTAACTTCTGGGTGAACTCCTTCTCCATCAGTTATCTGACCTAGGCACCTTTGATGTGCTGTGAGGTCATCCCTAGTGGAAAGATTAAAAAAAATTTTAAACATTGGTTGCTTTATCAAGCTGCTCCTGAGGGAGCATACCTATTGGATTCCCCCTTTTTTGTTTCAGTAGCATATTTTTCAATGTGTAATGTACCCTCTCCACTATGGCTTGGCCTGTTGGAGAATAGGCAATACCTGTAACATGTTTGATCCCCCAAGTGTGGAAAAAATCTTGTGTTTTTCGAGATGTATATGCAGGTCCATTATCTGTTTTTATCTGTTGAGGAACATCCATCGTAGCAAAGGCACGCAGCCAATGTTGGGTGGCACGTCTTGATTTCTCACCTTTGTGAGCTGTTGCTACTATGAAACTTGAAAAAGTATCAATTGAAACATGCACATATTTAAAAATCCCAAAACTCGATATGTGGGTAACATCTGTTTGCCAAATATCACGAGGTTTTAACCCTCATGGGTTTGTACCTAATGTTTGTGGTAAGGAAAAAGTTTGCTGGCATTGTGAACAAGCATTCACTATATTTCAAGCTTGTGGCAAGGTTAAGCCAAAGTTTTTAGCCAGTGCTTGGGCATTTTAATGATAGAAATCATGAGAAAGTTTTGCCTGCCCTAATTTCTGTGGTATTGTGACCGTCATGGCAAAAACATCTGCTCTTGCATTACCTTCCACTATAGGTCCGGGCAGAGTGGTGTGTGACCTAAGGTGCAGGATGTAGTATTCATGAGACCTGTGAAGTAAAAGGTTATATAAAGTGGTTAATAACACAAAAAGATCTTTGTTAGAGACTTCTTTCAGGAATGAATGCTCTATTCTCTCGATGATTTCTGTAACATAGAGTCAGAAACAATGTTAATAGATTCCTGTGAAAAAAGACTAAATGCTTCTACCACAGCTGCCAGTTCAACTAGCTGGATAGATCCTGGTTGGAAAGTTAAGTGTTACCATTGTCCTGTATCATTTGTCCACAGGGTCACAGCTTTGTTTGTTTTCCCTGATCCATCAGTGAAAACTGTTCTTGCATCAGGAATAGGTGTTTTTGACTTTAGGCGTATTGGTTGGAAGTTCTTTGAAGGACTGCAACAATGCATGTCGAGGCATCGTGTGAATAAACTGTCTATTATAGTCCACAAGAGCAATTTGAAATGACAGTGAATCCCTGAAAATATTCTCTAATTCTGCTGCAGTAATAGGGAGATGTATCATTGCCAGATCATATCTTGTCAGGCTCTGACATTGGAGTTGTCCCATCAACAGCAGTCGAATAATCATTTCGAGTTAAGTGGTTATAGTTTTTGAAAAGGTGTGTGGCAAGAAAATCCATTCTAATAATCAGAGACTACCTTCTTGCACATCACATTGGCCAATAAGAGCATAGGGTTGGAAAGATTGCAAAATCAGGAACATCTGCAAAGGCAAATCTGGGTTTCAATGTGTGGCAAAGGACTTGTTGATTTTATCACATACAGTCTCTAAAGCCTTTTGGGCAGTTTTTGTCAACTTCCCCTAGGGGAAGAGAGGTCTGGGTCCCCTTTTAGCAATTTAAATAAAGGAGATAATTCTGTTGAAATTCCCAACAGAGGGCAAATCCATAAGCGAGGGATTTTAAAACAGCATTGACTGCTGCTTGCATTTCAATTTGCCGTCTGACCACTGATTGCAGTTGGTTGATAAAGGTGATATATGGTTCCTGGGCACCTTGAAGAGTAGCAGCAAATCCTGGCTCTAGGTTTTTTGTATCAGGTACTTTCCTTAGAGCATGCAATGCAATGGTTGTGCTTTGGTCCCAGGCCTGGGGTTGTAATTGCAGCTGGGCAAGGGCATTGGCATACATGCCGCTCCCCGAGAGCTGGGGTGTCGCTATATTAAGTGGCGAATTTTGATTACCATTATTCAGTGCATGGGTTTGAGCCAAATCTACAAATTCTGTCCACCACACAGAGTACTGCTTTCCTGTTAAAACTGTTTTAAAAAAGATTTCCACTCCACCAGTAACATGATATGAGGTTCAGCTATAGCATCTATTAAATTCACTGTAAAGGAGGAATGCAAGCTGTTTTCCTTCACCAATATCTTTAGTTCTTTAACCATTTCATAGGACAACTGTTCATGATGTGAATTTTGATTGCGATATATTACAGGCATAGCTTGTAAAATTTCAATATCTCCCTCTTGTAAAGCTCTTCTGTGGCAGCTATGTATAAACCTTTCTGACTTGGGTTCAGTGGGTAGCATGTCCTCATAATCATTAGCAAGGTGAGATGTGGCATAGGGAGGAGGACGAGTGGCATTCTGTCTGTAATATTTCTTCTGTGCTAAGAGCGGTGGCTGTCATAGCACGTATTGGGGTCAGGAGGGTATAAATCTGGTTCTTGGTCAGGGTCGACTGGCACCGGATCAAATAGTTCTTGGTGTTCCTAATCATCCTTCTCAGAAGGAGAAGATAGTGGTGCATCCAAGGGGACATGATCCACTTCCCTAAATTGTTGTAAGGCAGAATACATGACATGCCAAGTCACAATATCATCGGGGTGAACGTCATGGTAAGTAACCTGATGAGTTTGTAAGCATTCCCCAACTTTTTGCCAATGACTAAGTTCATAAGAACCATCAGAGGGGTACCAGGGGCAGCTTTGTTGAATCCATATGAGTAAGGATATAAGTTTCTGAGGTATTACTTTAAATCCTTGCTCCCTGCTAATGTGCAACAGAGTCTTTATGGAGCTTTGAGATTTGTTTGCACTTTGCCCCATAATTAAAGAAAAAATGCTACCCGGCTGCTTGATTTTTGGCTAACCTTGATCTGTAGCCGCGATGAGAGGAACTCCTCGGTGGTCTTTCAGGCACAACTGGATGGTTTGGCTGGGTCGTATCACAGGACTGGATCACTGTAGCAGTTGCAAGCCCATGAAATAAGGTGCCATTTGTGATACATGAAGGAACAAGACCCACCAGTAGAGAGAGTGAATCTGAGGGTTTTTTGGAAGCATCAGTATATTTATATCTAGTCCTAAGAGATTTTTTTTCTTACAGCTTACAGGTGTAATCACAGTTCTACAATAAATCTGTCCTCTTGACATCTTCTATTGTTCTCTCCAAAGCCCTGATAAAGGAGTGTGAAGAGTGTACAGTTCTATGTTGACATAGAAGTAGAAACTCATTTGTCCAGTCCTGTCTCAGGTACACACTGTCCAGAGAGATGCTGCTGATGCTGCCGGCGCTGCTGCTGTTGCTCTCTGTTTAACTCTTTCCTTACACCAACACCTGTTATCTCAACAATTTTCAAATTTTGTTTTTAAATATGCACCCATTACAACTTCTTCATACAGTATAGTTCTTTCAAGTTTTGTCCTCAATGTTACATTACATCATTCTGAATCGTGTTTTGGTTTTTTTGTATCCTCCCCTCTATCCCAATTTAGTTTAATACCAGAATGTTATATTCCAGGTCAGTGATGTGCGGCATAAAGGTGAACAAATGTCTATAGTCTTAGGAGACTTTGTATGACACTCCACTTTTTCATCTTTGTAGTGGGTTGACGCTGGCTGGATGCCAGGCACCCACCAAAGCTACTCTCTCATTTCCCTCCACAGCTGGACAGGGGATAAAAGATATAACAAAGGGTTCATGAATTAAGGGCTGGGAGACATCACTCATTAAATACCATCATGGGCAAAACAGGGTCTAATTAGAGAGATGACTGAAATGTATTGCTAACAGAATCAGAGCAAGGTAATGAGAAGTAAAATAAGCCCTTAAAAACACCTTCCCTTTACACCTCCCTCCTTCCCAACTCTATCTCCTACTCCAGCAGCACAGGTAGATGGGAATGGGGGTTATGGTCAGTTCACCCATTGTTTTCTCCTGCTGCTCAGGGAGACAAGTCATTCCCCTGCTCCACTGAGGGGTCCCTCCTATGGGAGACAGTTCTCTATGAACTTCTCCTCTCTGAGTCCATCTAATGAGCAATAGATCTCTGCAAACTGCTGCAATGTGAGTCCATCCCACAGGCAACGATCCTCCCCAAACTGCTGCAGTATGGGTCACTCTTCCACAGGGTTGCAGTCCTTCAAGGAAAGACTGCTCCAGCATGGGAGCAGGGCCACTTTCTCCACAGGTCTCCCATGGGGTCACAGCCTCCTCTCAGGCATCCACCTACTCTGGCGTGGGGCTCCTCCATGGGCTGCAGGTGGATCTTTGCATCCCCATGGACCTCCATGGGCTGCAGGGGCACAGCTGCTTCACCATGGTCTTCACCACAGGCTGCAGGGGAATCTCAGCTCTGGTGCCTGGAGCACCTCCTCCTTCTCCTTCTCCACTGACCTTGGTGGCTGCAGAGTTGTTCTTCTCATGTGTTCTCACCACGTTCTCCTCTGGCCGCAATTACAACCACGCAACAAGTTTTTGTTTTTCTTTCTTCTTAAATGTTATCACAGATGTGTTACCACTATTTCTAATTGTCCCAGCCTTGACCAGCAGCACATAAGTCTGTAGCTGCCAGGGATTGGCTCTGCTGGACATGGATGAAACCTCTAGCAGCTCCTCGTAGAAGCCACCCCTGTAGCCCCCCTGTTGCTGTTGAGTCGGAGACAGGGACACAACATTAACACTGAGATCATGCAGTGAAAGCAACGTTTATTGTCTGGCAGCTCCTTTTATAGGACTTTCAAATTTCCCGTGCTTACAGACATGATTGGTCAAGGGTCTCAACTCCGCCTAGCTCATTGGCCAATGATATGGGTGTATCCATGCTTCAAAGGGGTTGGCTGAGGTCCCCTGTCTGGGTTTGAATCCAACCTATCATTGTTGCATCCAGGGACTTGTTTACTTCGAGCTAGGCTGGTCGAGCTGGTATCTGTTAAGCCAAATCATCTGTGCAGATATAGTCCAGCTATATTTGTCATATGCTCCTGCTACCAAAGCTTGGCCATGCAAACCTAATACAATCTTTCCACTCTCCAAGCTGTTGCCACTCATGACTATATGCTTTCCCCCCAATGTATGAGATGGTAATGTTGAGTCCCATTGAATTTCAGAAGTGATTATATTCCTAAATGCCATAGACTGCTTTTAAATCTTTCCACCCTTAGCATTATCTTATTTATTTTTTAAAGTATTATTATGTCATGGTTTGACACTAACCCAACGCCAGGCACCCAAGAGAGTCGCTTGCTCACCCTCCCCTGCTACAGCTGGGCAGTGGAGAAGGGAAAAAAATTAACAAAGGGTTCATTAGTTGAGATAAGGACCGGGAGAAAACGCTTCAAGGGCAAAACAGGCTCACTTTAAGGTTGTAAAGTGAATTTATTGCTAACCGAATCAGAGGAGGATAATGAGAAGTAAAATAAGCCCTTAAAACACCTTTTTCCCCCAGCCCCTCCCTTCTTCCCACCAACAGCGCAGGAAGACAGGGCATGGATGTTTTTGAGTCAGCGGCTGTAATAAACAGGGCAGGAGATTTTTCTCCTTTTAAAAGCCTTTATTGTGATCAGCTATGGGTGGGGGCCTGAAGGGTCGAACACACACCACCGCTGCTCCCAGAAGCAACTCGGAGGAGGAAGTGTGCAGCAGCTTCGTCCACTGGAGTGCAGGCAGAGTCGGGTTCACGGTCCTTACGGCGGATCCCAAAGTCTTGGTTGGCTCTGAAAGTCCAGGGGTTTCTCTCTGGGCAATGCCTCCGAGAGTCAGAGTGAAGGGGCGAAAACCGCTCAACCTTGGGAGGAGGCAGTCTCACTCCTTGCATGGTCCATCCATGTGTCTTGGTGGCTCAGTCTAATAAAGTTTTTCTAATTTCGGAGCAGTCTTTTTTTAATTTCTTCTCCCAGCTGGCACTGCATCACCTCTATTTGCATGTCTTCTGGTTCTCCCCCTCCCCTGGTTTCTGGTTGCTATGTTGGGGGCAGGTACGGGGCTCAAAGGCGTAACAGAAAGGGAACAAAAAAAGGTGAATGGCCCGGTGATTAACAGAGGAGGTGAACATTTAACAAGGAGCATTGAACTGACAAAGACTTCATTTGCAACAAAATTGCCCTGTCTATCTCAAGTTCATCCCTGAGATTTTTTTCTGCTGCTCCAGGAGACAAGTCCTTCCCCTGTGAGACCATGGGGTCCCTCCCACAGGAGACAGTTCTCCATTAAGTTCTCCAGCATGGGTCCACTCTCACAAGCAGCAGTCCTACCACATCTGCTGCAATGTGAGTCCCTCCCATGGGCAGACAGTCCTCCCAAAACTGCTGCAACGTGGGTCTCTCTTTCCGCAGGGTGCAGTCCTCCAAGGACAGGTTGCTCCAGCCGGGAATCAGGGGCCCTCTCTCTCCACTGGGTCTTCCACTGGATCACAGCCTCCTGCAGGCATCCACCCGCTCTGGCATGGGCACCTCCCCCATGGGCTGCGGGTGGATCTCTGCATCTCCCATGGACCCATGGGCTGCAGGGGGACAGCCTGCTTCACCATGGTCATCACCGCAGCCTACAGAGGAATCTTGGCTCTGGCTCCTGGAGCACCTCCCTCTCCTTCTCTGCTGACCTTAATGTCGTCATGTTTTTTTCCCTCACATGTTCTAACCTCCTCCTCTTCTCTGACTAGAAGCAAAACTGTGTGACTTTATTTTCTTCTTAAATATGTCATCACACAGGCATTACCAACCTCTCTCATTGGCCCAGTTTTGGCCAGTAGCATGTCCATCTTCAGAGCCATCTGGGATTGCTCTGCTGAACATGGTTGAAGCTTCCAGAAGCTTTTCACAGGAGCCATCTCTGTGGCCCCCCTGCTACCAAAAACCAGTCAGTGCAAAAACAATGCCTATTAATATTTTAAATTATTATTATTTGTTCAGTCATACTTTCTTTTCCACATATCTTGTGGGTTTTGGTGTGGTTTTGCATCTTGATTTGTCTTCATGAGGATATTTTTTTCAAAAGAAGAAACCGTTTGTTTCCTGCTTTTTTTCCTCAATGTTTTTCTGACATTCTTCCTTGTGTTTATCTCTTTATGTGAATCCATGCATGCTAAATTAAATAGCATTCCAGATACTTTCAGTCTCTTTAGGACTTCTCACAGATGTGCGATCCCCTGGGTTTCTACTTGATATTGCATTCTCATTTTTCCCCAAGAAGTTTTAAATACTCATTGAGATTATGTGTACTCACTCCATTTTGCTCTGAACTCAGGAGTTAAACATCTTGATGAGTTTATTTTGTCAAATAAATGCTGGTCTATGTGATTCTGCAGTTGATGCTCTAGTATGGATTTACCAGGAAAGTATGATTTTTCCAAATTTATCTGCCTCACTCCCTGTGGTCATTGAGTTTTTTCTTTATTAGTATTTTTCAGATATAATATGCTTTCTTTTCAGTGAACTCAAACCATCAAGTCTATTGCTTTTCTTAAGTAATATTTTTCCTTACATCCCCAGCTCTGATTATGCAAGCATTTAAATATATGTATTAGATTTGCCTAGTTGGGGAGGGGTTTAAATACTTTTTCCCCTCTAATTTTTCAACTGCTTTTCTGTTTCTAATACTTAAACATTTACATGGGTTGTTTTTAGTGTTTAACTGTTGTATCTGTGTCCATTGATGGCTCTTAAACTATCTACAAATAGCTAGAGCATAACTTGACTCCCAAATAAGTTTTCTGTAACTGGATGTGAAACTTAAATATTTTTTTCTTTTTGCAATTATTATGGTTTCTCTTCTTTTAGGACTCTGACACACATTTCATAGTTTCTATGTAGCATGAGCTGAAAGATGAGCTGACAGGGAAGAAGGCTGGCCCGGCTGATCTGAGAGCTTTGGCTGGAACTCAGGGAAAAAAATAGAATACCAGCTTTAGAATGCCTTCTTTGCCTCATTCTTTAATAGTCAGACCAGTTGTCCTCAAGGTACCCAGGCCCCTGAGCAATGAGGAGCAGAATGAAATCCCCATAATCTAGGAGGAAAGTCACCTGCTGCTCCACTTAAACAGGCACAAGTCTATAGGGCCAGATGGGATTCACCCGAGGGTACTGAGGGAGCTGTCGGAAGAGCTCACCGAGCCACACTCCATCATTTATCACCAGCTTTGGTTAACTGGGGAAGTCCTAGAAGACTGGAGGTTGGCCAACATAACACTCATCTACAAGAAGGGTTTGAAGGAGGATCCAGGAAACTACAGGCCAGTTATCCTGACCTTGGTGCTAGTAAAGGCTATGGAGTAGATCATTTTGAGTGCCATCATATGGCACCTACAGAACAACCAGGAAATCAAGCTCAGCCAGCATGGGTTTAGGAAAGGCAGATCCTGCTTGACCAACCTGATTTCCCCTTATGACAAGGTGATTCACTTAGTGGATGAGGCAAAGGCATCTAGAGTTCCCACAGTCTACCTGGACTTTATTAAAGCCTTTGACACCATGTCCCACAGCATTCTCCTGTAGAAACTGGCTGCTCATGGCTTGGACAGGTTCACCCTTTGCTGGGTAAAAAACTGGCTGAATGACTGGGCCCAGAGTGGTGGGGAATGGTGCCACATCCAGTTGGGGCCGGTCACTAGTGAGGTTCCTCAGGGCTCAAAATTGGGGCCAGTCACTAGTGAGGTTCCTCAGGGCTCAAAATTGGGGCCAGTCCTGTTTATTATCTTTATTGATGATCTGGACTAGGGGATAAAATGCACCTCCAGTGATTTCACAGACTACACTAAGTTGGGCATGAGTTTTGATCTGCTGGAGGGCAGGAAGACTGCAGAGGGATATGGACAGGCTGAATTGATGGGCCGAGGCCAATTGTAAGAGGTTCAACAAGGCCAACTGCCGGGTTCTGCACTTTGGTCACAACAATGCCCTGCAGCTCCAGGCTGGGGACAGAGTGGCTGGAAAATGCCTGGTGGGAAAGGACCTGGGGATGATGCCTTTTCCTCTGGTCCTAAAAATATGCGTCAGATACAGTTAAGGTGATAAAAATGGGTACCTTTTTATAAGGATCCTCAGGTGCACAGTTTGTTAGGTTGAAAACACTGAAGATGCACCCACCGCGTGACATGTGTAACAGTTCTTATAGATTCTGCAAATTAGCATATCTGACAAGAGCCCCCAATTACCAGCCCACCTGGTGAAGTAATTCCCCCAGTTCTAACACCTTCTAAATTCTCCCCTCTTCAAATGAGGTCCAGGCCCTGTTTACAAAAATATGCCTTGAAGAGCTGGTTTTAACCTTGGTTTCTAAGGAGAACCAAGACAGCATAGGGGTCCTGGAATTTGTTTTGTCTTTCTGCCTAGGAAAATACTGAAGCTAAGCTACAGTAATAAGCTACAAATATATGTGTAAAGGCTAAAAAGAATATATAAAAGAAAAAAAGGTGAAAATCAAAACAGCATCAGGGATGCTGGTAACAGCAGCTGCACATGAGCCTAGGTTTACCCAGGTGGGCAAGAGGCCAATGACATCCTGGCTTGTATCAGAAATAGTGTGGCCAGAAGGACTAGGGCGGTGATTGTTCCTCTGTACTGGGTACTGCTGAGGAACCTCCAATCCTGGGGTCAGTTCTCGGCCCCTCACAGCAAGAATGACATTGAGAGGCTGGAGGGTGTCTAGAGAAGGGCAATAAAATTGATGAGGGGTCTGGAGCACAAGTCTGATGAGGAGCGGCTGAGGACTCTCTGGCCCTGGCATAAGCTGTCCAGGGAGGTGGTAGAGTCACTATCCCTGGAGGGATTTAAAAGATGTGTAGATGTGGCGCTTGGAGACATGGGTTAGTGGTGGATGTGGCAGTGCTGGAGGAATGGTTGGATTTGATGATCTTAGAGGGCTTTTCCAACCTTAATGATCCTGTGATTCTATGATTCCATTATATAAAACTTGAATGTTTTTAGTTTGTTGATATTTTGTTGGTTGGTTGATTTTGGGATTTTGTGTTAGTAATGGTTTTTACACGATCAAAGGCCACAGTTAGTAAAAGTGTATAAATCTGTCTTGGTTTGAAAACAACAGGTATCTGCTAAAGAGGGGCAGGGCCTCTCTTGGAATAGATAATTCAAATCCCCTCCCTCCAATTTATTATAATTTAGAAAATTAAAGCAGCTTTCAGGCAGAGATATGGGGATAGGAATAACAGCTCTTTACTAATATGTATAACAAGGCAAACAAACAACAACAACTACAGCATTAATAGTGAACAGAACCAGGGATCTTGAGGGAGCTTTGTTTCACAAAGCCCGGGGCAGTCTGATCTCTTGGGACTCTGAAAAGCACCAAGCTGGAATGGTGGAAGATCTTGGGCTGGTGGACTGGATATATCAGGAGCTCCGTCAGTGGTCACTGGAAAGGCAGGGTTGTCCTGGCAGGACAGGGCAGTGCGGGGCCGCAGTGTAGCAGAAAAGCCTCAAAGCAGTGCCAAGAAATCAGCAGCGGTGGGGGCAGGGCTGACCCAGCTCCAGCAGGGCAGCAGGAGGAGAGCTCAGGATTCCTGGGCACACGAACAGATGATGATAGCTTTCCTCAGGTTTGGACCCAGTGGTGACAGTAAAAACTCCTCCTGCAGCAAGGAGCAGCCTGACCGTCCTTTTCTGATGCCGAGAGCAAGCCCATAGCCTCGTCTTTTGCCTGCCCCAAAACTCGCGTTATCTTCCCCCTCTGAGAGAAACTTCGAGAGACAAAAAGAAGTGTAGCCAGGTGCTACACTCCTATCCTTTTGTCCCACCTGAGTACCTAAAAGTACCCAGTAGTTAGTTGCCTAGCAACTCTTGGGAAAAAATTCTATAGGTAAAAAAAAAACAAACAAAAAACCAAACCTAACCCCCAACAGTAGTCAAATAGAACTCTCCAAGAAGGATGCATCTGTCCAGACTCCTTCCTGTGTGGAGTGTTTGAGCTTATCAGTGGTACTAGGGGGCATTGCAAAAGAAGCCTGCCTGCGGTGTGTACAGGTGACTGATCTCCTTTCGCTGGTGGCTGAGCTTGAGGAAGTAGAAAGACTAAGGAGTATTAGGGAAAGTGAAAGGGAAATAGATTGGTGGAGTTCCATCCTTCCATCCTTGAGGGAAGTCTGCCAGAAGTCAGAGGACTCCCATGCCTCCTACTGTCAGGCAATAGGAGGACACCTGGTAGATGAAGGGGAGTAGAAATGGGTTCCTATTTGGGAAGGTAATGAAAATTCGTCCCAACCCCCATCACCTACCCAGGTGCTACTTCACAGTAGGTATGAGGCCCTGGATTAGAGGGTCAGCCAGATGATGTAGAAGAAAATTATCTGCCCTGTGAGCCTCCCAATGGCGCTTCATCTGTCAGATGGATCACCACCTCTGACATTAAAAAGTAAAGAAGGGTAGTTGTAGTAGGTGACTCCCTTCTGAGGGGAACAGAGGGCCCCATATGTTGACCGGACCCATCTCACAGGGAGGTCTACTGCCTCCCTGGGGCCTGGGTACAGGATATTACTGAGAGACTCCCTGGGCTGATTCGGCCCTCTGATTATTGCCCACTGCTGATACTCCAGGCTGGCAATGATGAGATTGAAAAGAGGAGAGTCAGGGCAATTAAAAGGGACTTTAGGGCACTGGGTCAAGTGGTTGATGGGGCAGGAGCACAGGTAGTGTTCTGCTCAGTCCCTTTGGTGGCAGAGAAAAATGATGAAAGAAATAGGAGACCCCATGTTATTAACAAGCGGCTCAAAGATTGGTGTCATCAGCAGAATTTCGGGTTCTTTGATCATGGGGCAACTTTTACGGCACCTGGCCTGCTGGAACCAGATGGGATACATCTCTCTGTTAAGGGCAGAAGGTTTTTAGCTCATGAACTGGCAGATGTCATTGAGAGGGCTTTAAACTAGGTTTGAAGGGGGAAGGGGATACAGCTGGGCTCTCTGGAAGCAGGCCCAAGGGTGGTAAGCCTGAGTTAGGGGTGAAATCAGTAGCCCGTCTGAAGTGCATGTATACTAATGCACGCAGCATGGGTAACAAACAAGAAGAGCTGGAAGCCATGGTAAAACAGCAAAGCTATGATGTAGTCGCCATCATGGAAATGTTGTGGGACGACTCCCATAGCTGGAGCTCTGCACTGGATGGCTACAAGCTCTTCAGAAGAGATAGGAAAGGGAGAAGAGGTGGAGGAGTGGCCCTTTATAATAGAGATGCTCTCGATGCTATGGGTATTGAAACTAATGATGAAGAAGTTGAATGCCTATGGGTAAGAATTAAGGGGAAGGCCAACAAGGCTGACATCCTACTGGGAATCTGTTATCATCCACCCAACCAGGAAGAAGAGGTGGACAACCTATTCTACAAGAAGCTGGAGAATGTTTCAGGATCACCAGCCCTTGTTCTTGTAGGTGACTTTAGGCTACCAGACATGTGCTGGGAACTTAATACAGCAGAAAAGAGGCAGTCCAGGAAGTGCTTAGAGTGTGTGGAGGACAACTTTTTGTCACAGCTGGTGGGTGAGCCCACCAGGGGAGGAACTATGTTAGACCTGTTTTTTGCAAATAGAGAAGGGCTGGTGGGGGATGTGGTGGTTGGAGGCCGCTTGGGGCAGAGTGATCATGAAATTGTAGAGTTTTTGATACTTGGTGAAATGAAGAGGAACATCAATAAGACTTTTTGTTGGGGGTAGGGTTTCTTTCTGTTTTACTTATAGAATTTGTTCCCATAAGTTGCTAGGAAACTAACTACTGGGTACTTATGGGTACTTAAGAAAAAAGAAGTGGCTAAGGCGGGGAGAGGAGTATAGCATCTGGCTACATTTTTTTTTTTTCCCCTCTGGGAGTTTCTCTCTGAGGGGGAAGATACCCCGAGTTTTAGGGGCCGGTAAAGGATGGGGTTGGGGCCAGCTGGTCTCTCTAACTCTCGGCATTGGACGGAGGACAGTCAAGCTGTTGCTTACTGTGGGGAGAATTCACTGTCACCACCGGAGTCCAGTCCTAAGGACCTATCACCATCTGTTAGTGTGCCCGGGAATCCTGAGCTTACCTTTTCCTGCCCTGCTGGCAACGGGGCAGCCGCTGTCCCGCCCCTGCCACTTTTTCAGCACTGCTCTGAGTCTTTCTACGCTGTAGCCCTGCATCCCCTGCCCTGCCAGGATGTCCCGCAGTTCCAGCTACCACCGCGGAGCTTCTGATACATCTCATCCACCAGCCCAGGATTTCTGCTCATTTCTGCCATTCCAGCTTGGTGCTCCTCAGAGTCCTGCAGGGACACCGGGATCAGACTGCCCCAGGGTTTTGTGAAGCAAAGCCTCTCCTCCATCCCTTCCTGTCTCGGTCCTGAAGGCTGTCACAAGGTTCCCAGTTCTGTTTGTTGTTAATGCCATAGTTATTGTTGTTTGTTTGCCTTGTTATACATACTAGTGAAGAACTGTTATTCCTATCCTCATATCTTTGCCTGAGACCCCCTTAATTTCAAAATTATAATAATTCAGAGGAAAGGGGTTTACATTCTCCATTCCAAGAGAGACTCCTGCCTTCCCTAGCAGACACCTGTCTTTCAAACCAAGACACTTTTACATTGGACTTCCAGAGGGCAGACTTCGGCCTATTTAGAAGACTTATTCAGAGAGTTCCTTGGGAAGCAGCCCTTAAAAACAAAGGAGTTCAGGAAAGGTGGGCATGCTTCAAAACAGAGATTTTGAGGGCACAGGAACAGACTGTCCCTGTGTGCCGAAGGATGAGTCGATGAGGCAAATGTCTAGCCTGGACGGGCAACAAGGTTTTGAAGGAACTTAGAAATAAAAAGAGGATGTATCATTTTTGGAAAGAGGGGCAGGTCTCTCAAAAAGTCTTTAAGTTGGTTACTAGGGCATGCAGGAAAAAAATTAGAGAAGCCAAAGCTCAATTAGAACTTAATTTGGCAACTTTTGTGAAGGATAATAAAAAAATGTTTTTACAAATATATTAATGGTAAAAGGAAGGGTAAGATCAACCTTTGTTCTCTACTGGATGCGGGAGGGAACTTACTAACTGCAGATGGGGAGAAGTTGGAAGTGTTTAACAGATTCTTTGCCTCAGTCTTTAGTGGGAAGACAGCTTGTCTTCAGGACAACTGTCCTCTTGGGTTGATAGATGGTGTCAGGGAGCAGAATGGTCCCCCTCTTATCCAGGAGGAGGCAGTCAGAGAACTTCTGAGCCTCTTGAATGTTCACAAATCTATGGGCCCAGATGAGATCCATCCCAGGGCGATAAGGGAGCTGGCAGATGACCTTGTGAAGTCATTCTCCATCGTTTACCAACAGTCCTGGCTCACTGGTGAAGTTCCAGATGACTGGAAGCTGGCCAATGTGACGTCCATTCACAGAAATGGTAGGAAGGAGAATCCTGGTAATTGTAGGCCAGTTAGTCTGACCTCAGTACCCGGTAAAGGTAATGGAACAATTTATATTGAGTGTCATCACGCAGCACTTGCAGGATGGCCAGGGTATCAGACCCAGCCAGCATGGATTTAGGAGGGGTAGATTGTCTTTGACCAATCTGGTCTCCTTTTATGACCAGGTAACCTGCCTGGTGGATGTGGGAAAGGCTGTGGATTTTGTCTATTTGAACTTCAGCAAGGCCTTTGACACTGTCTCCCACAGCATACTCCTGGAAAAGCTGGCAGCTCACGGCTTGGACAGGAGCACTCTTTACTGGGTTAAGAACTGGCTGCATGGCCGGGCCCAGAGAGTGGTGGTGAACGGTGCTGCATCCAGGTGGCGGCCAGTCACTAGTGGTGTTCCTCAGGGGTCTGTGCTGGGGCCAGTTCTGTTCAATATTTTTATTGACGAGATGGATGAGGGTATTGAGACTTTCATTAGTAAATTTGAGGACGACACTAAGCTGGGAGCATGTGTCGATCTGTTGAAAGGTAGGAGGGCTCTGCAGAGAGACCTGGAACAGTTGGATGGATGGGCAGAGTTCAGTAAGATGGCGTTTAATAAGTCCAAGTGCCACAAGAACCCCCTGCAACATTATAGGCTGGGGACAGTGTGACTGGACAGTGCCCAGATAGAAAGGGACCTCGGGGTTCTGGTCAACAGCCAGCTGAACATGAGCCAGCAGTGTGCCCTGGAGGCCAAGAAGGCAAACAGCATCCTGGCCTGTATCAGGAACAGTGTGGCCAGCAGGACCAGGGAGGTCATTCTTCCCTTGTACTCAGCTCTGGTGATGCCCCACCTTGAGTGTTGTGTCCATTTCTGGGCCCCTCAGTTCAGGAAGGATGTTGGGATGCTTGAGGGTGTCCAGAGGAGGGCAACAAGGCTGGTGAGGGGCTTGGAACACAAGCCCTATGAGGAGTGGCTGAGGGAGCTGGGGTTGTTTAGCCTGGAGAAAAGGAGACTCAGAGGTGACCTTATCACTCTCTACAACTTCCTGAAGGGTGGTTGTAGTCAGCTGGGGGTTGGTCTCTTTCTCCAGGCAGCAACTGAGAGAACGAGAGGACACAGTCTTAAGCTGCGCCAAGGGAAATATAGGTTGGATATTAGGAAAAAGTTTTTAATGGAAAGGGTGATAAAGTACTGGAGTCATCTGTCCAGGGAGATGGTAGAGTCACCATCCCTGGATGTGTTTAAAAAAAGACTGGATGTGGCACTCGGTGCCATGGTTTAGTTGAGGTATTGGAGCATGGGTTGGACTCGATGATCTTGAAGATCTCTTCCAACCTAGGGATTCTGTGTGGTTCTGTGTGATTCTTTGTGATTTTGCTTCAGCAGGGAATTTTCTTTATATATTTTTCCCCTGTATATGAACCTATGGTATCCAGGCATGGGGACCACTGGAGCTTACTGTCTACCCATCTGGAAGGGCAGTGATGCACATATGGACAATGTCATGTGAAAGACGGCAATTTCCTCAAAGCCTTAGTATTTGATTAGTCTGTCAGTGCCCCCAGAAATCTGAGACCATTGTGCCCGACCAGTCTGTCAGTGTCCCATTATGGGGATTCTTCACTGAACAGTCCTGCTGGATCTGAGGGTGGTTTGACTTACTTTTTCAAGGTCACATACCAACAGAGAGACCCTCTCCCAGGTCTCCACACCTTTAATTGAGTATATTACCCGCTGCTGCAACTGCTAGCACCCTTGAAGGACTCACATTAACAGTTTACTGAATAACACTATTAAAAAAATTGTGACAGGTTAAGGTTTGAGGATTGCTGGTGATAGTATCTGACTGCAACATGTTCAAAGCAACATAAAAATGGGCTCTAATCCCCAGTAAAAGCTGGCTTGAGATAATCATTTCAGTATGCACAGATAATGGTTCTTTTCCAATAGGACTTCCTATGGGGTCTTCCATGTTCTGCCCATTGACTGGTCTCATTAGTTACAATGGAGTCTTCCCTAACTTCTCCTCATTCTTAACTTAAATTTATACTATTTCTTTGCATTTTGGTGGAGCTTGAGTGACTCTAGTCATTCATACCTTTTTTACCAGGTGGTGTAAAATTCTCCCACTTTGCTCTTAAATGTATAGTCAATAAAATCTAGAGCACATGCCCAGTGAAGGGTGGTCATACCTAGGAGGTGGGTAACTGGGGTGGAGGTGTGCATTAGTATTACAATTAGAACCAAGCTCATCCAAGGAGAACAATTATACCCCAGTTGCTGGTTCAGCAGTAAGACATCTTGTCCTATCTCCCCTGGTTGACAGGTGCTGTGTGGTTTATCAGCTGAAAAATACCATTGAGCTCCCCTCCCTGCAAAGATTTCTACAGAGCCTGACCTTGGTGCTTCCACTCCGCTCCATCCTCCATGTCATACCCTTTAGCATGTGCTTAAGGTTGCATTGTGTGTGTGTGTAGAGTCATTGTGGAAGAGGTTTTAGGCATGCTGACCGCATTCCATCCAGGGAGTAACAACTGCATTTCACCCTATAATTTCCATACTGTTGTAACTTCTGTTAGAATGTGAATATAACTTCCCAGTTTTCTCTAACTTTACCCTCAGTCATCTCCCCACAGACAGTCATTAACTGGCTCAGTTTTGGGCAGCTTTGGGTCTGTTTTGGAGCTGTCTGGGGCTGACTCTGTTGCACATTGAGGCGGCTTCTGGTGTATTTCTCACAGAAACCACCCCTGCAGTACCCCTATGCTACCAAAATCTTTCCACAGAAACCCAATACACTTGGCTAAAAAGGAATTCTCTTTATGTTTCCATACCAAATTTGTGCTGGAAATTTATTTTCTCTTCTTGAGTTGTGTTTGAATTTGGGATATGTGAACTAATATGACATTGTCCGAGGTTAGGATTTTTCCTTTTGTTTCTTTCTCTCATGGAATTTTGTCCCATTTGTTGCTAAGAGAGAATAATGACTGGTACTTAAGAGAGACAAAAGTTGTAGACAAGAGGGAAGGGGGAGGAGTGCAGCTGGCTGCACTATGGTAGCTGAGAGGTTTTCTCTTGGGAAGAGCGAAGATACTGCTAGATTTTGAGCTGGGGCAAAGGGGCTCTCGGCATTGGAGGGGAGACAGGCTGCAGTCACAGTGGGAACAATTTGCCACTGTTGCGGGGTTCCGTCTCCTGCTGTCTTCTACTGTGAGTGAAGCTCTGCTTGTAAGAGCGGATGTTGCACGGGGACCTTATTAACATCCAACCTCTGAGACACTAATTTTAAAAATTTTTTAAAAAGCTAAGGTTATAGTTAACAATAGATGTTGCTGAATTAGCTGAAATGAATAGATAAGCTTTGCTGAAATCAGTTAAAACTAAGATGATGGTTAAGAGAAACCGGATTTAAGATAAGCTACCCCAGATCTAATAACTCATTGCTTTTCAACTTTATGTTTGTGTAAGCTGTGCTTGTAATGAAAAACAGGGAAATTGATCAATAGACCCCAGGAACACAAAACAATTACAAACTGTTATAAATGCATAGTATATAGTTGGCTTTTCGCAAATATTAAATTGAATACTGTATGTAGAATGTGGGAAGATTGTACTGTATTTTCTTTTATTAATAGAATTTAGAAATGTGATTGTAACCTAGAAGACTGGGGTCTTTTGTTTTCCTGCATGAAGATTGCTGACCAAGAAAGCGATTAAACTTCTGTTATCAAGTATCTTGTCAAAATGAAAATGACCAGAGCCCCAAGAGAAGAATTTATGGACCTGTGTTATCAGATGGAATGGAGCCACCCGAAGACGGGGGTCTGCCAGATGGAATGGCTGGAGGGAGCTGGGACTAAACAAAAGAATTCACACTCAAAAGGAATGTTTGAATTATGCATGTGAATTTTAAAATATGCAACAGGCTCATGTATTTAAAGAAAAAAGCTCTGTTAAACAGTGTGCTGGCTGGTTCCGTGCCAGGCACCCTCGGCCGAGAAAATGTATTTTGCTTTTATCTCTCCTAATTGTCTATTTTCTTTTTATTTTTTTTATTAAACTTCTAAATTTTTCCAAGAAAGTGAACCTTGTTTTTCACACAAACCTCCTGTTTTCAGAAACCTAGCCCTGGAAAACAGGAAACTATAGGTCCTCCCAAAGATTTGTTTGTCACGTATGCATCGAAAGTTTAGAACGAGGAAGATTAATTTTACTTCCTCATTTCTAGTGACCCGTCCCCAGAATAAACCCCCGACTCATTTCAGGGAACAAACTACGCATGCTTAATAGCCTTTTTGTCAATTAGCATACAAAGCAGAGAAGAGGTGACAAGGGTATGAATATGCATTTGTATTTTGTGTATTCAACACTTTTGTGGATAAAAGGCTTTGTAATTACCTGTGATCTCTGCAGTGCACATTAGGGAGATATCCCAGCGCTGCCTGGCATTGTAATAAACATACACTTTCTAACTTAACAGTTAGAGAGTCTTTTGTCCGCCACAGTTGGGTATCGATATTCATATTTTAATAAATCACCTCACTAGAAAAGACCCTCACGATCTACTTGGGTGCCTCAGGGGAAAACCTGGGACCCTGAACCCCTTCCCCCCTCCAAGGGAGCGTCTGCTGGCTGCTTTCAGGAGCCCGGCTGCCACTGCCCAGCCCCGCTGTTTCTCTGCCACTGCTCCGTTTTTTTCACTACACTGTAACCCAGCACCCCATGCCTGCTGGGACATCCTGCTGCTCCTGCTACAGCTACAGAGTTTCTGATACATTTTGTTTGCCGCTCCGGGGTCTGCTCGTCCCTGCCGTTCCAGCTTGCTGTTCCAAGGTTCCTGTTACAGCTCATTTTGCTATCCGGAGTGGCACTGGGACCGGCTGCCCCCCTGCGAAGTTGTAAAGGAAGCCCCTTTTCCGTCTCTTCCGCTGGCTGTGTGTCCTAGGTTACAATGTAAAATTGTGCCCAAGGTATGTATTCTATCCCCATGAGCCGTTGGAGCCAAGGTGGGGCAGTGTTTCCTTTATCTTCTGTTAATGGGCCCATCAATGCCTTGCTGCGTGACTCACAGATAACTCCCTCTGGGAGCTCTCTCTGTTTAATGGGCCATCAAGGACCCACTGCATGACTCATAGAATGAGATCAGCTCATTGGGAGATGCTCTGCCCAGGGGGAGGAGCCAAGCATTCCCACCTGGATAAATCCAGGGTTTGGGACAGCACAAGCAGCTTTTATCCACTGGACTCCCAGAGGAGACAAGAGCTGCCAGACGCTTCTACAGGATCACTGCTTCGACAAGACCATCTCATCTGGACTGCCGCTACCACCCTAACAGGGTGTCAGGTTGTATTCTGACTCTGTCAGTGGTTTTTTTTGTACTATTACTTTTATTTTACTTTCTTTTATTTCTTTTCTTTTCCTCTTATTAAATTGTGTTTCTGACTTGGAGTCTTTCACTGGTTTTGCTTTCAAACCAGCACATATTTTTGGCGCCCAACGTGGGGCTCGAGGTACTGAAAAAAGTCAGAATTACAATTTTGTATTGGGAAAAAAAGACACCTTTTCACTATGATGCTCAGCATGTTCACGTGTCTTGTACCTAGCTCTCTATATCTTTCCACACATGGGGCAGTATCTGCAGGTCTTAATA
Source organism: Acrocephalus scirpaceus scirpaceus (assembly GCA_910950805.1). Taxonomy (NCBI): domain Eukaryota; kingdom Metazoa; phylum Chordata; class Aves; order Passeriformes; family Sylviidae; genus Acrocephalus; species Acrocephalus scirpaceus. The sequence continues at coordinate 4,033,548 of CAJVGK010000018.1, read as the reverse complement.
CTCTGGTGTAAACCAGGGTATGGCACTAAAATTGCTTTATTGGTCTATTATGTCTATTGCATGATAACCTCCGAGGCAATGAGCACAATTCGGAATATGTACTCAATTTTGTTGTCTTGTCCCAGTCTAGGATGCTTTGTTTGGGGCCTCAACAATCTCACCCAGCTGATGTGGGGAGGGGTAAAGAATGATTTTTTCCAGTCTTTCAGGCCTGATACAGCAGTTTTTGGAAATATTGAGTTCTCTCTGGATACCAAGGACAGCATAATGTTGTTGTTAGTGCTGCTTTGTCTTCTCTGCACAGCCTGCACCATGCTTAGAAACAAAACACTACATGATGTAATGCAGCGTCTTCTTGAGGCAGAAGAGAAAAGAAGGCAACAGTGTCCGAGTCTACGCAGACTGTCACAGAAGAAACAGAAGCCAAAAGCCAGACAACAGTGTTCGAGTCTACGCAGACTGTCAAAGAGGAAACAGAAGCAAAAAAACCAGGCAACAGTGTCCGAGTCTACACAGACTGTCACAGAAGAAACAGAAGCCAAAAGCAAGGCAACAGTGTTCGAGTCTACGCAGACTGTCAAAGAGGAAACAGAAGCAAAAAAACCAGGCAACAGTGTCCGAGTCTACACAGACTGTTACAGAGGAAACAGAAGCCAAAAGCAAGGCAACAGTGTCCGCATCTACACAGACTGTCACAGAGGAGAAAGGAACCGAAATCAAGGCAACAGTGTCCGCATCTACGCAGACTGCCACAGAAGAGAAAGAAGCCACATGCAAAGCCACAACATCTGTGTCTGTGCAGGTTGTCACAGAGGAGAAAGAAGCCAAAAATGCCAGCATCTCCACACAAACCATCACTGAACTGGAACAGCCTAAACCGGTAGCAGTTGCCCCTGTTCAGAAGAAGAAAGCAAAGAGCAAATCAGTCAGCATAGTGACTGACGAGGATGCAGCAGGACCTTCGCACCCAGCAGAAGAGACAGAGCCAGAGATCATCACTCGCTCTCTGTCCCTGGGTGAGCTGCGTGACCTGCGGAGGGAATTCACCCGCCAGACAAATGAATCCGTCCTGACCTGGCTGCTCCGTATCTGGGACACTGCAGCCAATGACACCATTCTGGATGGAAGTGAGGCCAGGCAACTGGGATCACTGTCCCGGGATGTGGTCATTGACCAAGGGATCGGGAGAACCCAAGAAACTCTCAGCCTCTGGCGACGACTGCTAACAAGTGTGAAGGACAGATACCTTTGTAAAGAAGATCTCCAGGTGCACCAAGGAAAGTGGAGCACAATGGAACAAGGTATCCGATGCCTGAGGGAATTGGCTGTGCTGGAGATCATTTTCTCAGAGGATGAGAGATTTCCTAAAAGCCCAGATGAAGTCCAGTGCACATCACAGATGTGGTTGAGATTTGCACAGCTTGGACCAGAGATGTACTCCCGTTACCTGGCAACGCTGCAATGGAGGGCAGGCGAGGGCAGGGTGGGAGTCTTGGTCAATAAACTAAGAATTTATGAGGACACTGTCACTGCCCCATTTCGTACCCATGTCTCATCTGTGGAAACAAGGCTGGCTGAGCAAGTCCGAAGCTTGATTGAAGAGGGCCATCAGAAACTGAAAAAAGAACTTAAGGAAGAAATTTACCATGTCTTGCCAGAACCAACAAGAGTCTCTGCCATTAGGAGCAGGCGTCCCCCAGCCAGGGAGAGAACATACACTCCACGACGTAACCTCTGGTCTTTTCTTCGGGAGCATGGAGAAGACATGCGGAAGTGGGATGGAAAACCCACCTCCTCCTTAGCAGCCCGGGTACGTGAACTGAAAAGAGAGACCCCTACCACAAGAAGTTCATCTAGAATCAATGCTGCTCCAGTCTCTCGAGCACAAAACTCCAGACGGGATAGGAATGATGATATGACTGATCCTCTCCAAGGAACCTCAGGAACACATTTACAGGAAGAGAGTAGCGTGTACCACGACCAGGAATAGGGGGGCCCTGCCTCTAGCCAGGTAAAGGGACAATCGGATCTATTGGACTGTGTGGATCCAATGGCCTGGCACATCTGACCCACAAGAATATACAGCTTTGGTTGACACTGGCTCTCAATGTACCCTGATGCCATCAAGGTACGTAGGAACAGAATCCGTCTCTATTTCTGGAGTGACAGGAGGGTCCCAGCAGCTGACTGTAGTGGAGGCCGAAGTGAGTTTAACTGGGAACGGGTGGCAAAAACACCCCATTGTGACTGGCCCAGAGGCCCCATGCATCCTTGGCATAGACTATCTCAGAAATGGATATTTCAAAGACCCAAAAGGATATCACTGGGCTTTTGGGATAGCTGCTGTGGAGAAAGAAGACATCAGACAACTGAATACCTTGCCTGGTCTCTCAGATGACCCCTCTGCTGTGGGGCTGCTGAGAGTTGAAGAGCAACAAGTACCAATCGCCACAGCAACAGTGCACTGTTGGCAATACTGCACCAACAGAGACTCTGTGATTCCTATCCATGAGATGATTCGTAAACTGGAGAGCCAAGGGGTGGTCAGCAAGGCTCGTTCACCTTTCAACAGCCCTATATGGCCAGTGCGTAAGTCCAGTGGAGAATGGAGACTGACTGTGGATTACCGTGGTCTGAATGAGGTCACGCCACCACTGAGCGCTGCTGTGCCAGACATGTTGGAGCTTCAGTATGAGCTGGAGTCCAAGGCAGCAAAGTGGTACGCGACCATCGACATTGCCAATGCCTTCTTCTCCATTCCTCTGGCAGCAGAGTGCAGGCCTCAGTTTGCTTTCACCTGGAGGGGTGTGCAGTATACCTGGAACCGACTGCCCCAGGGGTGGAAGCACAGTCCCACAATCTGCCATGGACTGATCCAGACTGCATTGGAAAAAGGTGAGGCTCCTGAACATCTCCAGTATATTGATGACATTATTGTATGGGGGAACACAGAAGGAGAAGTCTTCAAGAAAGGAGAGAAGATTATCCAGATTCTACTGAAAGCTGGTTTTGCCATTAAGCGAAGTAAGGTTAAGGGACCGGCTCGAGAAATCCAGTTCCTGGGAGCCAAGTGGCAAGATGGTCGTCGCCAGATACCCACAGAAGTAATCAACAAGATCACCGCAATGTCTCCACCAACAAGCAAGAAGGAAACACAAGCTTTCCTAGGCGCCATAGGCTTTTGGAGAATGCACATCCCTGAGTACAGTCAGATTGTGAGTCCTCTCTACCTGGTTACCTGCAAGAAGAATGATTTCCACTGGGGCCCTGAACAGCAGCAAGCCTTTGCCCAGATCAAACAGGAGATCACTCATGCGGTAGCCCTTGGCCCAGTGAGGACAGGACCAGATGTGAAGAATGTGCTTTACTCAGCAGCCGGGAACAATGGCCTGTCCTGGAGGCTTTGGCAGAAAGTGCCGGGTGAGACTCGGGGTCGACCACTGGGATTCTGGAGTCGAAGCTACAGAGGGTCCGAAGCCAACTACACTCCCACGGAGAAGGAAATCTTGGCTGCCTGTGAAGGAGTTCAAGCCGCCTCAGAAGTAATTGGCACTGAAACACAGCTGATTCTGGCACCCCGACTGCCGGTGCTGGGGTGGATGTTCAAGGGAAAGGTTCCTTCCACGCATCATGCAACCGACACTACTTGGAGCAAATGGATTGCCCTCATTACACAGCGCGCCTGTATTGGAAACCCAAATCGCCCTGGGATTCTGGAAGTTATAGCGAACTGGCCTGAAGGTGAGACTTTTGGATTATCCTCTGAAGAAGAAGAGGAGCAAGTGACACGTGCCGAGGAGGCCCCACCATATAACGAGCTACCGGAGACTGAAAGATGATATGCCCTCTTCACTGATGGTTCCTGCCGAATTATAGGCGCTGACCGGAAATGGAAAGCTGCAGTATGGAGCCCCACACGACGAGTTGCCCAAGCTACCGAGGGACAAGGTGGATTGAGTCAGATGGCAGAGCTTAAAGCTGTCCAGCTGGCTTTGGATATTGCTGAACGAGAGAAGTGGCCGAGGCTCTATCTCTACACCGACTCATGGATGGTAGCTAATGCCCTGTGGGGATGGCTGAATCGCTGGAAAAAGGCCAACTGGCAGCGCAGAGGGAAACCCATCTGGGCTGCTGAGATTTGGCAGGACATTGCCACCCGAGTAGAGAAGCTGACCGTGAAAGTTCGACACGTAGATGCACACATACCCAAGAGTCGGGCTAATGAGGAGCATCGCAACAACGAGCAGGTAGACAAAGCTGCCAAGGTGAAAGTATCACAGGTGGATCTAGACTGGCAGCACAAGGGAGAATTATTCCTAGCTCGTTGGGCCCATGATGCCTCTGGTCATCAGGGAAGAGATGCAACATACCGATGGGCCCGTGACCGAGGGGTGGACCTGACTATGGACAGCATCTCACAAGTCATCCATGACTGTGAGACCTGCGCTGCAATCAAACAGGCCAAGCGGGTGAAACCTCTGTGGTACGGTGGACAATGGTTGAAGTACAGGTATGGGGAAGCCTGGCAAATTGACTACATCACCCTTCCCCAGACCCACCAAGGCAAGCGCTACGTGTTGACCATGGTAGAAGCAACCACAGGATGGCTGGAGACCTACCCTGTGCCTCACGCTACTGCCCGGAATACCATCCTGGGCCTTGAAAAGCAAGTCCTGTGGAGACACAGCACCCCAGAGAGAATCGAGTCTGACAACGGGACACATTTTAAGAATGGCCTTATAAACACATGGGCCAAAGAACATGGTATTGAATGGATATATCACATCCCTTACCATGCACCAGCTGCCGGGAAAGTTGAACGGCGCAATGGACTATTAAAGACTACCCTGAAGGCCCTTGGCGGAGGGACCTTCAAGAATTGGGACATAAACTTAGCCAAAGCCACCTGGATGGTCAACACCCGAGGCTCCATCAATCGAGCTGGTCCTGCCCAGTCTGAACCCTTGCACACAGTGGATGGAGATAAAGTCCCTGTGGTACATATGAAAGGGATTTTAGGAAAGACTGTTTGGATTAATCCCACCTCAGGCAAAGGCAGACCCATCCATGGGATTGTTTTTGCTCAAGGACCTGGTTATACTTGGTGGGTAATGCAAAAAGATGGAGAAACCCGTTGTGTACCACAAGGAGACCTAATTTTAAGTGAGAACTAGAATTAGTGTGTAAGGTTTCATTCTGTGTATATATGTATGTATCTGTGAGAATGTATGATGTAGATGGTGATAGAATAAGGGGTGGATTATGTCCTAGGTTACAATGTAAAATTGTGCCCAAGGTTTGTATTCTATCCCCATGAGCCATTGGAGCCAAGGTGGGGCAGTGTTTTCCTTATCTTCTGTTAACGAGCCTAACAATGCCTTGCCACATGACTCATAGATAACTCCCTCCGGGAGTTATCTCTGTTTAATGGGCCATCAAGGACCCACTGCATGACTCATAGAATGAGATCAGCCCATTGGGAGATGCTCTGCCCAGGGGGAGGAGCCAAGCATTCCCACCTGGATAAATCCAGGGTTTGGGACAGCACAGGCAGCTTTTATCCACTGGACTCCCAGAGGAGACAAGAGCTACCAGACGCTTCTACAGGATCACTGCTTCGACAAGATCATCTCATCTGGACTGCCGCTACCACCCTAACAGGGTGTCAGGTTGTATTCTGACTCTGTCAGTGGTTTTTTTGTACTATTACTTTTATTTTACTTTCTTTTATTTCTTTTCTTTTCCTCTTATTAAATTGTGTTTCTGACTTGGAGTCTTTCACTGGTTTTGCTTTCAAACCAGCACACTGTGCCCACCATTATCCTCGTGAAAGAGACAGCTGAGCTTGCATCACAGCTTCCCCTGCAGCCGCAGGGGAATCGTTGCATCTGCCCTGCCCAGCCAGGAGCCAATAGCACCCCTTGCCGGCTATGACCGTAACTACACCAAAGGGGAAAGTGCTTGACAGCCGAGAGAAGGCTGTTACTGGGTTTCTGGTTTTGTTTGTTGTTGCTGTGTCCTAGGGTGACTTTATGATGCTTGTATCCCCAGTCATCTGTCCTGTTTGTGCTGTATATTGGGTTCTGTGCCTTTAAGACTGGTTCTGAGAGCAAAGCAGGGAGAAGAAGAAGCACGCAGTTTGTTTTGGAGAAACTGCTCACTCTTCCACGTTCTGCTCCTGGACTGAGGCATGGGCAGACAGTGGGACATAGATCTCCTTTGCTTTTAGTTAGCCTTAGCTAGCTGAAGCAGAGAAGTTCCCTGGACTGTTTTTTTCTTTTTCTTGGGACTGTTTAAACCTGCTCTGGACTGAAAAACCCAGAAGAGCACCGGGAGCTTGCACCTGCAGCCCACTGGGGCCTGGACCTTGGCATTTGCCAGCACCAGAGGAACTGATAAGAGATTGAGCGAGCCGAGATACAATTCACAGCAAGGACTTTCTGAATTTGCCATCTCACTTCAGAACAACAAAAGGTTTTATTGTTTCATTTTATTCATTCTTTATGCTTGTGGGCACTTTGTTTGTTAAATAAATAGTTTTTTCCACTTTTCTCCAAGGAAGTTCTTTCCTGGACCAGTTGGGGGAGGGGCCGTTTGGGTTTGCTTCCCAGAGGGACCCTATTCAGAGGTTTTCTCCCAAATTTGCCCTAAACCAGGACACGCTGCCATTGTTGTTGTTTGTTTGCCTTGTTATACATACACATGCTAGTAAATAACTGTTATTCCTTTTCCCATATCTTTGCCTGAAAGCCCCTTAATTTCAAAGTTACAGTAATTGAGAGGGAAGGGGGTCATATTTTCCATTCCAAGGGAAATTACTGCCTTCCTTGGCAAACACCTGTCTTTTAAACCAAGACAGATGTATTACAGTAGGTCTTTGCTTCAGTAGCTGTTGTATTCTTTTCCATTCTTCTGCTGGTCAAATTACTTTTCCTTGCCACTGCAAGTTATTAAAATACCATTGTTTGAGACATTTTCACACCACATTAGCCACCATCCATATATGTGTATGTACATGCTGTCAGAGTTCAATACTCTGACCAGGTTTTTTCAGATATTCAGCATGTGGAAGATGTAATGTTTAATATCAGATTTACTTATTTAAAGACAGTTGATTTCACATGGGATTTTGGATTTAACAGCATGACATGAAATATCAAATCATGGAATCATGGAATAATTTAGGTTGGAAAAGGCTTTTAAGATTATTGAGTCCAATCATTAACTTATCATTGCCAAGGCCACCACTAAACCATGTCCCTAAGCACCACCTCTACACGTCTTTCCCTCCAGGAACGAGGACTCCACCACTGCCCTGGGCAACCTGTGCCAGTGCTTGACCAGCCTTTCACTGAAGAAATTGTTCCTAATATCCAGTCTAAACCTTCCCTGGCACAACTTGAGGCTGTTTCCTCTTGTCCTATCACTTGTTACCTAGCAGAGAAAATCGACCCCCACCTGGCTCCACCCTCCTGTCTGGGAGTTGTAGAGAGTGAGAAGGTCCCCCCAAGCCTCTTCAGGCTGAGTTCCCCCAGCTCCCTAAGATGCTCCTCATCAAACTTGTGCTCTAGCCCCTTCCCCAGCTCCATTGCTTTTCTTTGGTTTCTGAAAACACAATACAAACATAAGTTACACTGCAAAATATAGTGATTGCAATACCCAGTTCAATCACAATACTAATGTGCTTCCTATTATTGGTCTCTCGTTAGGACAGTGGGTGTCCCCAGTTGTCAGGAAGGAATATGTGGGTTGAAGCCAGCTGAAGCTTCTTCCAGTCTTCAACATTTTTTTGCTAGGTTTTTAATTTTTATATTTTATGTTGGGATGAATGATATATTCACTGCTCCCCATGCCAGGCTGGCTAACTAAGGGAGACATTGACATCCTTTTAATGAAGGGGGAGGGAAGAAACATTTTCACCACATTTACACTCAACTGACATAGCTTTTTATCTAAAACAAAGACAACTTTCCAACCCCTTTATACTGAGATAGTCATCTTCTTTGCATTATTTTTTGAACTTCATAGGCACATCACTTGCCCATCTCCTATGAGCCTTCTTCCATTGTAGATGCTTATTGGTTAGTCAGGCACATCAAGCATGTTCCAAGGTGATTCTCAAGGCCATTACCTCTGCAAACTGATTGGAGCATTTAGCCTCTTTGCAAGTTGCAGCTTCTCATGTGGAGGGGTTCCAGAAAGTGGATTGTCATCCCCTATTTCCTGCTGTAATGTTACAGGATTTGTCAGTAAATGAAGTCTATCTTTTTTTTCCACTTAATTCATCATCTGCTGGGACATCAACATTCCAAGGAGTTCAGTGTTCCTTCTACTCTTGATTGGTTAGCCACTAACTAACAAAGCTGAACTAATCCTGGTCTGGAGCCTGAATTAGTATGTGCCTACTGTGTAAGAGCCAGGACACATATTTGCCACATAGCACTGGTTGCTCTTCTCTCAGTGGATTTTGAATCCTTGAACATAAAATTCAAGACCACCAGTCTGGGGCATAACCACAGTGCCTGCTCTTTGCTTAATACTTCAGTGGCACTGAGACCACCTCCATATGCAGCCAGGACTTCTTCAGGGATATAAATATTTTCCACACCTTTGTAACTGGCTTCAGAATCCTAATGGCCTTCTCCCATCTCGAGGGGCTCATTGCCACAAACTCCCCATAATGCTGTTTGTTTTTTTTTTCTGGCACTGGCATATAACAAATGTTTTAGATCACTACCTTCCCAGATAAGTTCTAATCATACAAGCACAGAATCATAGAATATCCAGAGTTTGAAGTGACCCATAAAGATCGAAGTCAAATACTTGCCCTGCAGAGGACACCCCAACAATTGCACAAGGTGTCTGAGAGCACTGTCTAAACTCTCCTTCAGCTCTGGCAGCCTTGGGGCCATGACCATTCCCTGGGGAGCCTGTTCCAGTGCCTGACTACCTCTGGGGTAAGAACTTTTTCCTAATATACAATCTAAACTTCCCCTAACATGGCTTCATGCCGTTCCCTTGGGTCCTGTCACTGGTCACCAGAAAGAAGAGATTGGTGCCTACCCCTCAGCTTTCCCTCACAAGGAAGTTGTAGACTGTGATAAGGTCTCCCCTCAGTCTCCTCTTTTCCAGGCTGAACAAGCCAAGTGATCTCAGCCACTCTTCATATGGCTTCCCCTCAAGGCCCTTCACCATCTTTGTTGTCCTTCTTTGGATGCTCTCTAATAGCTTTAGATCTTTCTTATATTGTGGCACCCAAAACTACCCCCAGGACTCAAGGTGAGGCCTCTTCAGCCCAGAGGAGAACGGGACAATCCCCTCCCTTGCCTGGCTGGTAATGCTGGGCCTGATGCTCCCCAGGACACTTTTGACCCACCTGGCTGCCAAGGCACTGCTGACTCATATTCAACTTTACATTGACCAGGACCTCCAGGTCCCTTTCCGTGGTGCTGTTTTTCAGTGTCTCATTCCCCAGTCTTTCCATGCATCCAGAATTGTCTCATCCCAGGTGCATAATCCAGCACTTGTCTTTGTTAAACTTCATATGATTGGTTATTCCCAGCCTTCCCATTTGTCAAGGTCTCTCTGCAGGGCCTCCCTGCCTTCAAGGGAGTCAACAGCTCCTCCCAGTTTTGTATCATCTGCAAACTTGCTTAGTATCCCTTCAAGTCCTACATCCAAGTAATTTTTGAAGATATTGAAGAGCACAGTCTTAAATGGAGCCCTGTGGAACCCCACTAGTGACAGGTCACCGGTCTGATGTCACCCCAGTCACTATAACACTTTGCACCCGACCTGTGAGCCAGTTGCATGATGTGTTTATCCAGCTGTGTGGTCCAGGGTCCAGGTTCCAGACAACTAGAACATGGGCTTGAAGCATGTACCATCCCATCTCTTCCCATTCATCTTCCCATCCCAGTGACATTTTCTTGGGTCCCTTTGGACCCTTCTTTTCCCAACTATTCAGTGTTCACACTCACCCTCAAACACATGATGAGTCCATCACTCACACCACAGCTACACCACAGTTTCTCAATAGCAGAATCAAAGCTCTTTCTGCAGATTCAAAATCATTCCAGTTATTCCAGATCCAGCCCATGACAGTTCCTGGTGTTGCCCACATTCTCTGCTAATTTCTGTTGTAGGCAAAACAGTTTAAAATTGGGGAATTTTGCTTGTGTTAATTTATTGCCAACCAGTACAAACCTCCCACCACTAATCTGGGCATTAAAGAAAAAAGATCACAATTGTACAAACACAAACACCTATCCTCTCCCCTACCCAGTCTCGTCTTCCTTTATTTTCACAAGTTACACTCAGTCTGTCAAAACTCCTCTAGTAAAGAAATGGATGGTGTAGAAGGCTGAGGTTATATGTGTAATGGTTTCTGCCTTGTGTGCCTGCTCTAGCATGGGTTGCCCACAGGCTCGCATTCCCTTCAGAGGTGTATATACCACCCACACATATAAATTGCCTCTCCAGCCACCACTGACTGCGTGTGAATTTCTTAAGTATGTTTGAGCAGAAGAGCTGTGTACTTCTTTTATTGGATAAAATTTTGGTGTGAAGTGTGATTTTTTCCTTTCCCACAGTTGCTTTCATTTGTCTCATGGCAGGCTGGAAGCAGCTGTTAGAACTCGCTGTGAGCAAACCTGCTGTAGAAGTAATAAGAAAGTATAAATATATTCTGATCCAGTCTCTGCTCATGTGACTCAGAAGAACCAAAAAGAAATTGAATCATTTTACAAGAAGCTTTTATGTCTCTGCTGTAAACCTGATGATGAAGCTGGGGAACCTGGAGACATTTTCTTCCCTATGTTTTGGGGTTTTTTGGTACTTTTTGTTGTTGCTGTTGATTTGTCTTTTATTTCTAAAGCATGTATAACTATATGGTAGTGAGAAAATAAAACAACCACTTTACTCTCTTGAAGACACATGAAGTCTACACACTGGGTGCTATACAGCTGTACAGGCATGTTTGTCTTTTATTTCTCTTAACTAATTGTTTAGAATGGATGGTATAAATTTCCAACAAGCATGTGTTTTAAAGAATACATATATATGCTGCCTCAGGGAATTATACTTCAAAAATGTATCAAAACCAGGATGTGACTGGTGCACTTTATATCCTTTTTTTTTTTTTTTTAAATCATATTTTGTTTTCCTTTTCAGGACTCTCACACTGAAGTTCATCTGTGCTTTGTCTGCTTTCATCTGTACCATTCATGGGAAGTTGTGGATTATATAGGACAAAGTAGCTGAATTCCTAACTTCCACATTCAAATCAGTGTATTGGGAAGTTTCCAAGACTCCCTTCCTTTTTTTAAAATAAAGTATTCTAGTTTTCAGTTTGTGTGCTGAAACATATCATCTAGTCTATGGGGTTTTTTAAAATATCATTAAAATGGTGTGGCAGCCTTCTGTTGGGTTGAATAAGGGGGAGGGAAAAATGTATCCATTTACTTTTTCTTTCTGTCTTTAATAGGTTACTCTCATATATTTGTCCCTCCCCAGATCAGATTTAAAACACCTAATCTCAAGTGACTACCTTTTACATTGTAGAATACAGATCAGGTTAGATGAAGAAATGGTAATCCTCTTATCTCTTCTGAAGGCTGTCTGCTGGAGCAAGCCTGGAATCTTTTTAAATTTCATTGACCCACCTGGAATGACTTCTCTCTTCCTTTATAGACTCTTCATACTCAGAACCTCCTGATGTTCAGCAACAGTTGAACCATTACCAGTCTGCAGCTCTGGCCAGGAACAATAACATCAGCCGACTCCCATCTTCTGGGAGTGCTGCAGGAGTAGAAAAAGCAGAAGCTATCCTTAACTGTGAATTTTGTGAATTCTCCTCGGGTTACATACAGAGCATTCGACGTCATTACCGTGACAAGCACGGAGGGAAGAAACTCTTCAAGTGCAAAGACTGTTCCTTTTATACAGGCTTTAAGTAAGTATTGTGTAAAACAAATAAATTGAACCTCTAAAGGGATTTTTTTAGCACTTCAAAAGACTTCTGAAATCTTTGTGAGAACTTGCTGTAGCTAAGAAACACATGACCAGTGGTGACCAGGAAAAGAAACATAGGAAATGTCATACCAGATCACAGCAGCATCCATGTAATTATTTTTCTTCATTCCTACAACAGCCTGTAACATCTGCTGAAAAGGAAAGCATGAGAAACACTTGGAGTAAGCTGTACTCACTACAACAAGTAGTGTAAGGAGTGGGTATTTTTTCCCCCTCACAATTTGTAATTAGATGCTGGTCCTCACCATCAAGTATGAGGAGTTTTCTCTACAAAAATAAGGCATATTTTATGAACAATTAGCATGAAGCATGAGGCAGTCAGATGTTCTAGGTAGATTATAGAATTTCTATTCCCTCTATGAAGAAAGTTCTCATAATCCCTACCCCCACCCTCCTTCAAATTTATCTGGCTAAAATATAAACCATATTCCAAAGTGTCTGATAGCATATAGAAACATTTCAGCAAATCCAATTAAACACTGAAAAATTTTAAGATTCATGTGTGTGTGTTTAGCCATGTTCCCTAATGAAAAAAAGGTTTGTGTAGTTGTGCTGTTTCTCAGTTTCCTTCTGGTATTTTGAACCCTCAGTCATAGCCCCCTTAGCAGACATTTAAAGTCACAAAGGTCCTTAGGAGTGTGCTTAGGTAAAGAAGTTCTGTTGAATAATGCTCAACCTTTTCTGTTAAGATCACAGAATCATAGAATATCCTGAGTTGGAAGAGACCCATGAGGGTCATGGAGTCTAGGTCCTTAGTTCACACAGGGCAACCTAAAAGTGAAACCATATATTTAAGAGCATTGTCCAAATGCTTCTCAAACACTGATGGGCTGGGGAGCTTGTTCCAGTGACCAACCTTTTTCCTTAATATCCAGTTTGAACTTCCCCTGACTCAACTTTAAGCTATTCCCTCACATCCTATCACTGGACACCAGAGAAAAGACATCAGCACCTCCATCTCCACTCCCTATCATGAGGAAGTTATAGACAGCAATGGGGTCCTCCCTCAGTCTACGCTAAGCTGAACAAACTTGAGCTACTTAGTATCTTCAGCATCTTCTCATAAGTCACCATCTTTGTTGCTCTCCTTTAGACACATTTTAATATTGTTTATATTGTTTTTATGTTGTGGATCCCAAAACTGCACACAGTACTCCAGGTTAGGACACACCTATGCTGAGTTTAGTGGGATAATCACTTTTGACCAGTTAGTTATACTCTGCCTGGTGCACCCCTGGATACAGTTGGCCCTTTTGGCTGCCAGGGGACATTGTTGACTGACACTGAGTATACTGTCAACCAAAACCCCCAGATTCCTTTTTGCAGGGCTGCATTACAGTGTCTTCTTCCCCAATCTATACATACATTCAGGATTACACCATCCCAGGTGCAGTATCCAACATTTGTCCTTGTTAAATTTCATACAGTTGGTGATTGTCCAGCTCTCTAATCTATCAAGACCTCTCTAAGGTCTCCCTACCCTCGAGGGAAGCAACAGCTGGTCCTAATTTAGTAGCATTGGCAAATTTAGTGTGTACTAAACTCCTATGTCCAGGTCATTGATCAAAACACTGAGGAGAATTGGACCTAAAATTGAGCCCTGGGGAACTCTACTAGTGACTGGCCAACAGCCCCAACAGCCAGATGTTGGCCTATTTACTATAACTCTTTGAGCCTGACTCTTCAGAAAATTGTTCACCCATTATATTTGGTACATATCTATATGCTGGACATTAGATATTAGAGGTCTCATACAAGACTAGCCTTTTCTCCTACCAGGATGTCCTGGTTTCAGCTAGGGTAGAGTTAATTTCTTCTCAGGACACAGGATTGAACAAAATTGCCTTAAATTGATCTGTAATTACATATGTTCATAGTTACATAAAGAGAGTTGTGTTCTTTATTATGATATTTCAAACTTCCTGGGATTAAGTCTTTCCTCTTTATATGTATAATATACACACATGAGCTCTCTTTAAAAAAAAAATCACTTCTAGTCACCATAGAGAACTAAACATGAGAGTATCCACTGAAGTCGATAAAAACTCACGTATTGGCTTCAATGACCACTGGATCAGGCCCAAAGCCATTTGTGTTAGTAAATTGTTTTGTGTTCAAGCTAACAGACATGAAGAACTTTCAAAGGGGCTTTAAATTCTGTAATTTAATGCAGTTGGCAGCTTTGTTCTTAACAAGCTTTAGCACTGCCTCAGGAAAAAAATTACCTAATTCCCCTAAGTTACAAACACTTCTCATTATAGTACTTGACCTTGTGGCTTGATAGGTGCATAGATAATTTTCTCAGCATATATGTCTCTTTTATCTTTTAACTATGCAGCTAATGGTATGAGATTTTTTGGGTAAAAGTACTGTTCATTTGTGAAGTATTCTCAGTCTTGCATTTTCCGATCCTCATAATTGATGTTTTCAAACTTATCAACTTGGTGTCAAACTTACTGTAGGTGCAAGTTGATTTCATATCTTGAATTAACATTTCAGCTGTTGTGGGGCTAGTCCTGCAAAGAGAGACGCTGTTGAGGATTTTTTTTTTTTGCCATCAGAAATAATTTTTACCCTTCAAAGTCTAGGACAGGTGAAAGGATTTTACTCAGCTTGTTAAAATGCCTCTGCTAAAGGCAAGAAAATGAGCACAAAAGTTGGAAATGCTTTTGCCATCTTAATTGTAGCAATGCAACTATAGAGCAATCACTGCAAAAGAATATCTTGTGCACAATGTGTGTTCAGTTACTTAGGGATATGAGCCTGCAAATACCTATGCTCATTTGAATAGTCCTGATGAAATGCCATGTGGCTTTATGGAGATAAGGCTGAGGGCTATCTATACCATTTTATGCAACACTTCTGTAATAGAGCTGTGACACTTCAGTGTTCCATACACACCTCTTCTGACTGCTTCCATGTCTCCCTTCTGTTTCACAGATCTGCTTTTACTATGCATATGGAAGCTGGACATTCAGCAGTTCCTGAGGAAGGACCCAAAGACCTTCATTGTCCTCTTTGCCTATATCACACCAAATACAAACGTAACATGATTGATCATATAGTTCTGCACAGAGGTAAAGATGTCCCTGTATAAATCTATATCCAACAAAGAGAATACTGAACAGAACACTGGTCTTTCAGATTAATCTATTAAGTTTTTCTCTGTATGTGACATCAGATATATTGAATAGATCAGACACTAGGCAGTAGTACATCTTACTTCTTTTCTCTGAAATACAGTTTACTATGGATAAGTAAGACAGATTTAAAATTCTTTTTAAGCTTTTCCTGTAGAGAGGTCAACAGTTGTTAAGTACCTAGTTAGACTAATTTACAACTTGGACCTAGGTCAAGGTTGTTTCCTATGTGTATGTTTCTAAAGTGCTTACTATCATAAACACTGTGGTAAGATGTAGCAATTAACTCTAGGGGCTTTAAAAGATTCCTTAACTCCTTGCTTGAAATTTCTCTTTTCATAACACCTTCCTCACCTGTTCTTAATAACAAGACAAAAATTAGGATGTTTCTCAGGCCCCAAGGGAAGGGCAGGAATTTTTATCAGGTGAGAAGCACCCAGACAGTAAGGGAATTAAGGTCCATTTTTAATATTTTTCTTTCTGATGTATATATCCAGACTAAAACCTATTGTTGCATCTAATTGTGGCAGCTAATGCAGAGGATTTTGATGGGGTTAATGTGCACAGAAAGAAGATGCTGCTGTGCAGACAAGACTGAGGGATGTTGCAGAGTCTCAGATAGCCTTCCTTACTTGAAACCATTTTGATTTATAAAATAAAAACAGTCTCAAGCTCTGGTCTAAGCACATTTGCTCTCCAGGTAGAGGAAGCAGTATATTGTATATATAAAAAGATATATATATATAAATAAAAAGTTTATTGTATAAAATATATATATTGTATAAAGTCAGAAGATTGAAGGTTTTGATGTGTTTTCTATATTATCTTCTCTCCTATGCAAAAATGCCTCCAGTAAAGTGAAAAAGACAGTTTTAGATTTCTAACTTACATTATAGCTTTCAAAATGGTAACATTGCCAGTCACTAATTTGGCAGCATGCGGTTGAAATGAAGACTATTTGTCTCTTAGTGAATAGGTACAGAAGTTGATTCTTACTTAGCTACCACATTTTTAAGTGTTATGGCCAGCAGGATGTTGCCAGTTTACCACTGCGAGCCTTCTGTCAAGTGTCACCTACTCTGCTCAATCAGTTCTTCAGAGTGATTTAACTTTGATTCATAGAATCATAGAAAAGTCTACCTTGGAAGAGACTTCTAGAGAACATCTGGTCCAACCATTTGTTGGAAACAGGACTTTAGATTAGGTTATCCAGGGCCCTGTCAAGCCAAGTCTTGAATATTTCCAGCAAGGGATATTCCACTTCTTCTCTGGATAGCCTATTCCAATGTTTTAATTCTTTTCATGACAAATAATTTTCCTATATCCAGATGGAATTGCCCCTGAAGCAACTTGTGCCCATTGCCTCTTGTCCTGTCACCACACATCCATATGGAGTACCTCCACCTTCTCTATGACTACCTTTTAGGGACTGGTTTGCCTTTATTGTTACTGTGCACTCTACTGTTTCATATTCAGCTTACTGCACACCAGGATCCCCAAAGACTTTAAAGCAGAATTCCATCCCAGCCAGTTAGACCACAGCCTGTACTGCTGCTTGGGATTGTTCTGTTTTAAGTTCAGGACTTGACATTTAACTTTGTTAAACCTCAATTAATTCTTCTTGGCCCAGTCTTCCAGCCAGTCAAGGTCTCTGTAAGGCTGTTCTTCCTTCTGATCTATCTACCTCTTTCCCCAGTTTGGTGTTATGTGCAAGCTTGGTGAGGGTGTATTCAGTACTGTCATACAGATAATTTATAAAGATATTGACTGAGAATCAACCTCTGAAAAACTCCACTCATGACTATCTGCCATTTTGATTTTTCTTATCTCAAAAGACGGTAGTTAATGTCTTGGTTTAGACAGTTTTCTACCCATTTTGTGGTCCATCTTTACAGTCCAAATTTTGCCAGTTTGTCAACAAGGGTCTTATACAGAATCACAGAATCAACTAGATTGGAAAAGACCTTTGAGATCATCGAGTACAACCTATGACCTAACACCACCTTGTTAACTAGACCATGGCACTAAGTGCCACATCCAGTCTTTTCTTAAACACCTCCAGGGACAGTGACTTCACTACCTCCTTGGGCAGCCCATTCCAATCCCCAGTCATCCTTTCTGTGAAGAACTTCTTTCTAATGTCCAACCTAAACCTCCCCTGGCACAGCTTAAGACTGTGTCCTCTTGTCCTATTGCTAGTTGCCTGTAAGAAGAGGCTGACCCCTATCTGACTACAACCTCCTTTAAGGTAGTTGTAGAGAGCAATAAGTTCTCCCCTGAGCCTCTTTTTCTCCAGGCTAAACAACCCCAGCTCCCTCAGCCACTCCTCATTAGACTTGTGATCCAGACCCTTCACCAGTCTTGTTGCCCTTCTCTGGACATGCTCCAGCATCTCAACATCCTTCCTAAACTGAGGGGCCCAGAACTGGACACAGTACTCAAGGTATGGCCTAACCAGTGCCGAGTATAGGCGAAGAATGACTTCCCTAGTCCTGCTGGCCACACTATTCCTGATACAGGCCAGGATGCCATTGGCCTTCTTGGCCACGTGGGCACACTGCTGGCTCATGTTCAGCCTGCTGTCAATCAGTACCCCCAGGTCCCTTTCTGCTTTGCCACTGTCCAGCCACTCTGTCCCCTGCCTGTAGTGCTGCATGGGGTTGTTGTGATCAAAGAGCAGGACCCAGCACTTGGTCTTGTTAAACTTCATATTGTTGGATCCAGCCCATCTATCCAGCCTGTCCAGGTCCCTCCTACCTTCCAGCAGATTGACTCCTCCCCCCCCCCCCCAACTTGGTGTCATCTGCAAATTTGCTAATGGTAGACTCAATCCCCTCATCCAGATCATCAATAAAGATATTAAACAGGACTGGGTCCAACACTGAGCCTTGGGGGACACCACTAGTGACCTGCTGTCAATTGGATGCAACACCATTCCCCACAACTCTCTGGGCCTGTCCATCCAGCCAGTTCTTAACTTAGCGAAGAGTGCACCTATCCAAGCCATGGGCTGCCAGCTTTCCTAGGAGTACGCTATGGGAGACAGTGTCAAAGGCCTTGCTGAAGTCCAGGTAGACAATATCCACAGCCTTCCCCTTATCGACCAGGTGGTTCACCTATTCTTAAAAGGAGATGAGGTTGGTCAGGCAGGACCCCCCCCTCCTAAATCCATGCTGGCTGGGTCTGATCCCCCGGCTGTCCTGTAGGTGGTGTGTGATTGCACTCAAGATGATCTATTCTATAACCTTGCTGGGCACCAAGGCCAGGCTGACAGGCCTGTAGTTCCTTGAATCCTCCTTCCAGCCCTTCTTGTGGATGGGCGTCACATTGGCCAGCTTCTAGTCATCTGGGACTAAGGTTAGACAGGACTGATGGTAAATGATGCACCCTTCCTGCTCAGCCTGCCTGTATGAACTGCTGCACAAACTGCCATGCCATGTCCTCACTGATGTGCCAGGCCCCTGTTTGCCCCTCCTGTTCTCTGCACTCCCCAGAGCCATTTAAATTACCTGCAAATGGCCCTGTGACCTCCCCTTGGTCACCTTAATGGCTGAGAAGAGGGTGGGAGCTCCTTGATCAGCTCTTTTAAGTCACCTGATAATGGTTGGTAGAGACCATGTCAAAGATGGTGCTAAAAATCAAGGTAAATTATGTCCTCTCCATTGAGCAAGTTATTTCATCATAGAAGGCAGTCTGGCTGGTCAAGCATAATTCATCCTTTGTGGGCTGAAGAAGGGAGTAAGAATGGAAATTACAAAGTCAGTAGCTACTTTAGAGACAAACACTGTAAAGAGATTTGGATCTTGAGTTTCTCTTGACCTTCATAACAGGCAAATCTTGTGAGCTCTTGAAATTTCCATAACAGAGACCGAACTCCTGCTCAGTGCCCAGCAGAGCTGTTGGCCTTTTATTTAGACCAGACAGTGCAATTAGTTTTTATTATCCTTTCCAGCAAATTTTCCCATCATGAAATGCTTTGATATTTTTCCAGCACTGAACACAACCCACCAAGATCAATATTAAGACTCCTTGTTTATAATCCTCAATGCATTTGGGTTTTAGGAATTATTTTACTTTTTTCTTGGTATAAATAATTGTTTTTTCTTTCCATTTGTCTTGGTTTAAGACAATTTATGGGGCAGACACTCCAAAATGAGTTACCTCCCCTTTTAGTTTTAACTACTCCCCTTTCACCCATAAGGAGAGACAAATGTAAGAAGATATAAGTGAAAAAAATAACAGTTTACTAAAAAACAAAACAGGAGCAACCAAGATAACAGTAATAACACTAGATACAAAGGTGCTGAATCCCGTGAACAAAGAAAACAAGATGGCAAAGAAGCCCCTCCCCCAAAATGGCAGCCTCTGTAGAAGATCGAGTGGCCCAGGGGACAAAGACAGCATGGTGGAGAAGCCCCCTTCTTCCAGCCATGTGGTGGAGACAACAAAGGAAAAGTAACACAGCAACTGAACCTCTGTGATTACAGAACTTCCTCTTCCCCCAAACAACAACCAACAGGGAGCAAGGACAAAACAAAAGAAACCTGGAGTCCAAAATTAGTCAAATATTGCCAAGCCGTTTGCTCCATGCCACCCGACAGTGTCTCTCCCAGCAGCGGCAGCTCTGTTGACAATGGTGGCTGGAACCAGGTCAGCAGCTGGAACTTGTGGAGGTACTTTGGCTCCTCCTCAGATAAAGTGTCAGGCAACCAGCTGGGGCAACCTCCTGCTTCGACTGGGCACTGCTGGCGGGCTGGAGCAACCGTACAGAGTGATGGCTGTTCTGTTTTACCTGGTGTGGCACTGCAGCTGCCATCCCAGGCAGCAGTGGTGAAAAAGAAAGGAAAAAAAGTTCAAAGAAACACCTTCCCTGGCTCCAAAAAGTGGTAGTTGCAACAGTAGCCAAAAAGATATTGCCAACTGCTCCAGAAGTCCAGGAAAAACAAAAAAAAAAACCACAAAAAAACCCAAGGAGAGGTTCTACTTTGTGCTGCCTTAGCCTCACAGCGAGAATGAGTCTTTGCCTGAGTGTCCCCTGTTGCTTAAAGGGACCCCAGGCCTACCACCTCTGCAACCTCAGGGTAAAACATCCCAGTTCTGCTCCCAGCCCCTGCATCTTAAAGGGACAGTAACAATCTTGGGCAGATTGGCATATGAAAGATATGAAACACAATACACATTTTTTGGATTACCCAGAACACCATTTCATAGAATTGTCATCTGTTTCTCTGAAATAGTAAATTTTCATATATACTGTCTTTAGAGTGTTAAATACACTTTTTTTCATGCTATAAGCAAAAAGCATGCCTGCTTTGACTTTACATACTATAAACATTTAGCACATTCATTGCTTTCCTATTTAATCTCAGATCTGAATTACAAATAACCCAAATGTTTCAGTCTAAAGCAGTGAAATAAATTTCTTCAGAGATGATTCTGGGGAGGGATGTAGCAGAGATCCCCTTAGTCCTTTTGCTAAACTGTTCCACAGTGTGTCATGTTTTTATGGTGCATACATGGTAGACTTTGTGTACACTGCTGAAATTTGTGTACAGAAGCCAAAGCTAAGTTTCACAGTTTTTGGATAGGACTCATATTTGTTGCAACTTTGACAGTTGCTCAGATACAATAAATGTATAAATGAGTAGCCAAATACAGAGGGGGAGGAGTATGGGATGAGAGATAGCTATTAAAGTGGTCAAATATTACTAGAGCATCACCTTGCTAAATATGATGTTTTAAATTCAAATAACTGCATTTTTAAAGTTATTTGTTTAGATAAAGCTCACTGACATGAATAAATGCACATTTCAGTCATTACTGTCATGGAGCAGCAAGGACCAGCTGCTCCCAAAGGTCCAGGGAGAAGAGGAGGATAACTTGGACAGCAAAGATGGAGCCTTTCTGACTAGGACCCAGCCTCACAAGTACCAAAGCAAGGCAAGCAGGGCAGAATCAAAGATGATGGTGAGGTTCAACCAAGAATGCAGATCATCAGGCAAAATTCTAGCAATGATAAGATCCAAGATCAAACCAGAAAGTTAAACCACAGGTGTCATGGCTTAGGAATGGTGTTCCCCAATTCAGTACTCCCACTAAAACGAAAACCATGAGCTACTCCCCTCCTTCCTCTCCAGTGGGAGACAAAAGGCAAAGATCATGGGTTGAGATAAGAACAATTTACTGGAAACTGTTCAAAAGCTTGTTGTTGTCCAGGACCCCACCTGAAATCATTCTTCCAGGTCACATGATCAAGAGGGTTTACAATCTGACTGTACTCTGGGATATGCATCCTCAAAAAAAACCACAGTGCCTAGGAAAGCCCATGTTTCCTTCTTACTGGTTGGTGGGGACATAGGTGCTATTTTGCTAACCACGTCCATTGGAATCTGACGACCACCATCTTGCCATTTTACTCCTCGGAACTAAATTTCCTGAGCAGGTCCCTTGACCTTACTTTGTTTTATGGCAAAACGGGCCTTCAGGAGGATCTGGATTATCTTTTCCCCTTTCTCAAAAACTTCCTCGGTGGTCTTCCTCCATACAATGATGCCATCAATATACTGCAGGTGTTCTGGAGCCGCACCCTTTTCTAGTGCAGTCTGGATCAGTCCATGGAAAATAATGGGGCTGTGCTTCCACCCCTGGGACAGTCAATTGCAGGTGTATTGAACGCCCATCAGGTAAAAGCCAACTGTGGCTTGCACTCTGCTGCTAAAGGAATGGAGAAAAACGTACTAGCAATATCAGTTGCGGCACCATTTTGCTGCCTTGGACTACAGTTTGTACTGAAGTTCCAGCATGTCTGGCACAGCAGGACTCAGTGATGATGTGACTTCATTCAGGCCACGATAATCCACTGTCAGTCTCCACTCTCCACTGGACTTATGCACTGGCCATATAGGGCTATTGAAGAGAGAGGGAGTCTTGCTGACCATTCCCTTGCTCTCCAGTTCACAAATCATCTCATGGATGGGGATCACAGAGTCTTGGTTGGTGCAGTATTGTCTACAGTGTACTTTTGTGTTAGTGATCAGTACCTGTTGTTTTTTGACCCTCTGCAGTCCCACAGCAGAGGAGTCCTCTGAGAGACCAGGCAAGATATTCAGCTGTCTAATTTCCTCTGTCTCCACAGCAGCTATTCCAAAAGATGCCCTTTTGCATCCTTGCAATACCCTCTCCTGAGGTAATCTATGCCAAGGATACATGGGGCCTCTGGGTCAATCCCAATGTGGTGTTTTTGCTATTCGTTCCCAGTCAGGCTCACTTCAGCTTCCAGTACAGTCAGCTGTTGGGATCCCCTGTCACCCCAGAAATAAGAGATCGATTCTGCCCCTACGTATTTTGATGACATCAGAGTACATTGTCCACTGGTGTCAACTAAAGCCTTATACTCTTGTGGGTCTGATGTGCCAGACTATTGGATCCACACAGTCCAATAGATTTGATTGTCCCTTTCCTCCACCTGGCTGGAGGCAGGGCCCCTCTAGTTCTGGTCATGGTACTTGTTGTTCACTTCTTTTAAATATGAACTGGAGGTCCCTTCAAGAGGACTGGAAACAACATCAGCACCTTTCATTCTGTCTGAGGACCTGCCCACTGGAAACAGGAGCAGCACTTATCCTTGAAGAATTTCCTGCAGTGGTTGTTCTTCTTATCAACTCACGTACCCATGCCACTAGGGCAGAGATGGGTTTTCCATCTGTGTTGATTTGACACAGCCTGTTTTTTCGGTAGTGGGGGAAGGAGGGGGGGCACAGGGGTAGCTTCTGTGAGAATCTGCTAGAAGCTTCCACCATGTCCAACAGAGCCAATCTCTGATGGATCTGAAGATGGACATGCTACTGGCCCAATTAGAGAGGTCGGTAAGGCCTTTGTGATGACATATTTAAGAAGAAAATCAAACCAGCAGTTTTTTCTAGGGATGGTGAGGCGCCCGCGCCAGGGGCCAACCTCAGCGCAGTGCACGGTGATGTGCCATTGCTGCCGCCATCTTGGCGCAGCCCACGGCAAGCCTTGCATGCCTGGCTGCCCTTAGCCAGCCACGCAGGGACTGCAGTGGCGGCTTCCCCTTCCCAGTGCTCTGCATGAAGAGAGGTGTTAAATAGCCCCAGCACCCCGATGGCCTCCACTGCCTGCACGATGGCAGCAGGACAGCCTGGCTGGCAGTGGAAACCTGACAAGCAACTCCCTGACCCAGAAACTAGACAAGATCAACCTCTCGGCACTGCGGGATCTTGCAGGAATCTTTGAATTAGTTGAACCTGTTGGCAATGGTGTGTATGAGCAGTAGTTTTTCTTCTAATCAGAGAAGAGGAGGAAGTGAGGACATGTGAGGGAAAACAACATGGTGACACCAAGGTCAGTGGAAAAGAGGAGAAGGAGGTGCTTCAAGTGTCACAGCTGATATTCTACTGCAGACCGTGGTGAGAACTATGGTGAAACAAACTGTCCCCCTGTAATGCATGAAGTCCACAGGGGATGCAGAGGTCCACTTGCAGCCCATGGGAAAAGTGCTCACTCCGGAGCAGGTGGATGCCAGAGAAAGCTGAGATCTAGTGGGAAACCCGAATAGAGAGGGTCCCTGCTTCCAGAGAGAGAGGGTCCTTGCTTCCAAACTAGAGCAGCCTAGCCTTAAAAAACTGTACCCCGTGGATAAGTGACCCACGCCACAACAGTGTTGAGAAGACTGTTTGCCCATGGGAGGGACCCCACAGCATAGCAAAGACTCCCCTCCCTAAGCAAACAAAAAAAAAGATGAACTGACCAAAACCCCCATGCCTCGTCTCCCTGAGCTGTCAGTGGGAAAGATAGAGGGGATGCAGGGGAAAAAAGGTGTTTTAAAGGCTTATTTTACTTCTCATTATCCTCCTCTGACTCTTAATAATAAATTTACTTTATACCTTTAAATTTGAACCTTTTTTACCCTTAGAGTGTTTTTCTCCCATTCCTTATCTCAACTTATGAGCCTTTCATTAATTTTTTTTTCCCTGTCCTCTGCCCAACTATAACAGAAGAGGATGAACGAATGACTCTCGTGGGTGTCTGACATTTTGCCAGTATCAAAACATGACACCATCCCACTTCCTCATGTCTTCTCTGTGGTCATGCAGGTAAAACCACAGGTTACCTTGTGGTATGTTCCCTGTCTCTCTTGAGCAGGAGGGTGCTTGCTTCCAATAGCAGACACACTGGTCCATACTGGCAGGGCATGGGATACTTCTTTAAATTGCTGGTGGTCCTCTTTAAATTGCTGGAAATCCTTGGGCAGTCTTTCCATGGATGAGATGCAGGTCCATATCAGGGAAGAGATGCTTTCTTCATAAAGCCAGAGTTGGGGAACCAAATTACCCACTCTTTGTTCTCCTTCTTTCCATTACATCACTGTAGCAATGAGTTGAAAAACAGTGATGGTGGACTCCATAGGAACTTCTGCCACATGGTTTGTGTAGTCTGGACTTCATCTGGATTTATAGGGGACTGCTCGTTATTTGAATCCTCTCAAATTCTGGATACTGTGCTCCCTTCTTGTCTCAGTGCACAAAAAGATCATCCTTTAAAAGATACCTTTCCCTCACTCTTGATAGGAGTTGCCTTCCCCATGCCTTTGTCAATGCCCGCATCCTGGGACAGGGATCCCAGTTGCTTAGCTTCACTACCATCTAGTTTCATATTGTGGGCCCTGATATCCCAGCATCGGAGGAGCCAGGTCACCAGGGGCTCACCTGACTGGTGTCTCAAATCTTTTCACATATCTCTCAGCTCACCCGGGGATAGATCAGATTATTATCCCTGGCCCTGCCTCTTCCTCCTGTTCTGAGGGCCCTGCTTCCTCATCATCCCTCAGTAAGTGACTTGATTTGATGTTGGATTTCTGTTTCTGTATAGAGGCGACTGCTAGAAGGCCCGTTGTTCTGCTTTCCTCCTCTTCGCCCTGAGGATGCTGTCTAGTATCGAGCAGTGTCTAATAAACAGTAGCCAGGGCCCAGCACATTGCATAATTTTGTGCTTTCCTGAAGCTGCCACAGCATTTTTTCTTCACACATTTTATCACTTTAACAGGGTACTGTAGTTGTTCAGGGGTGAACTCCCAAACCATTGGAAGAGAGAAGTCCTCCAAATACTGCCGCATGTCCTCCCACCTTCCATGCCACTTATGACTATCCACCCTTGTACCAGATCTCTGAATAGTCTCCCTAGAAATCTTTATCTTGACTCTAAACCTGTTGTGGACCTTACTGAGGAGACAGGCAGAGTTAGCAACAAGAATAAACTTTCCTTAACATCCAAAGGGAATTCAAAATTTTCAAAAGCTGCTGTAACAGGCCTGAAGGAGGAAAAGGGAGTGAAAGGCTGTGGAAAATAATTTTCCCTTCTTCCCCCCACAGACCCGGGTACAGTTATTATTGAATTACCAGAGGTAGAAGCCAAGGCCAAGGCAGGAAAGCAACACTGAATACACATCCCAAAAGACCCTCATTGCCCTTGATGTTATCATGTCATAAACTGATATCACACAGTACAGCAACAAAGCAATCCTGATCCCTCCCCCTGCTCTGAAAAAGAGCACTGTGATAGGCATATAGTTCATATATGGAAACATACAAGGTTAGGTACCACACCCACATGAACAGACCAAGCAAGATTGTGACCAGTGGCTCCATACCTAATACAACAAATGCTTAGATCAAATTTGTTTTCAACCCACTCTGGGCAGATCTGTTGTTATCTCAACCCTTGGTTCCTCATATTGCATGCCAATTAAGGCTGTCATGGTTTAGGAATGGTATTCTACATTTTAGTACTCCCACTAAAAAGAAAAGCACAAGCTCCCCTCCTCCAGTAGGAGACAAAAGGCAAAGATTGCTGGTTGAGATAAGAACAATTTACTGGAAACAACGAGATAAGAAAATGAGTAGTAATGGCAACAATACTAATAACAAAAGTGTACAAAGAGAGGGCAATTCATACGCAAAAATGCTCACTGAGGTCCACCCAACATGGTGGGACCCTGAGAAAAGGAACAATAGCCAATGGGTTCCCCACCCACAACACTTCTTACTCTGGAAAGAGTGGCCCTTCTTCCAGGAAGTGAGAGGAGTATGTTTCTTGAATAACACAATGTCTTGGCCATGCCCCCTCCCACTGATCTGGGCTAGAACCAGGACAACTGGTCAGAAACAGATCCAGTGATTGACAAGCAGATTCATGGTAATAAGCACAAGGCTGGGAAGTCAGTCTACGTTGTGATGTCTGTGATTTGTCAGGCATAGGGAAGTGATAGTGAGACAATAGATTTTACTAATATTAATTAGGATGGTGCATTCCTCAGACCTGGTGGATGAATCTTTTATACCAGTTCCTGCTTTAGTGTTTTTTAAAATATGTGTCAAGTGCTAGAGAAAAAAAATCTAATTTTCAAATGCTTTAAATAGAGTTTTTCTTTTAAAAACTTTTTGTTGGAACTTTTTTTCGCTTTTAAAAGCAAGTTAACTTATTTCAGTGAATTCAGTTGCACAGAGCTCTAAATATCCTTTAAAATATTCTTGTTATGGGTTCAAAACCAGCTTTAACTCTTCTAATCTCTTAGAACACTTTTCCCACTTGACACAACTCAGCATTTTTTTGCAACAGCTTTAGCTGGAGAGGAACCACAAGTTTTCAGGGTCTCAGATATAGCTTTGGAGGAAATTTCCTCTTTTAGAGTGCACAAAGAGAAGGTTCTGAGGTAGGAAAACTTCCATGTTCAAAAAAAGGAGAGCACAAGGAAGAGAACAAACTGAAGAGGGTGTAATATTAGATGGGCTGTGTAAAATTAGTTCATGTGCAGTGGGGGTTATGTATTGAACAAAGACAAATGGATGAATTCTGTATCTCTTGCCTCCTTATAGAAATTATAGGAGATGTGTCAATGCACACAAGTCCCCTACCTTTCATGTTTACCCTCTAAGAATCAGGCTTGGGTTTATTTTTGTTTGTTTGTTTGTTTTAAGTATCATTATTATTTAATAATAATTTGGAGGGAAGGGGGTTTACATTCTCCATTCCAAGGGAAGCTCTAGCTTTTCCCTGGCAGAGACCTGTCTTTCAAAACCAAGACACTAATTTCTGTCTGCTTTTATATTCATAGGCTCTGCTACTTTGTTTCACAAATCTGCCCCAACACTCTTATCTGCCCCAAATGTCATCTTCCCATCCTGTTCACCTGATAAGAGGTTACATTTGCAAGGACACTTGCATTTGTAGTCATTTAGGATTAACTCTGCCTGTATAGAAAGGGAATTTTCTTGTATTTCTTTGTTGGTCCAATTTTAGCTCAGTAGATGGGTTGCGTACACAAATAGTAGATCCTGTTTCTTCTGTGGGTGGTATGTTACAAGGTGTTTAGAGATTGCCTGATGTTTTTTATTTCTTGAAACTTAAACATTCCTGTCTCCCCACAGAAGAGCGGGTTGTTCCCATTGAAGTTTGCCATTCCAAACTGTCAAAATACTTGCAGGGAGTTGTTTTCCGCTGTGATAAGTGTACCTTTACCTGCTCCAGTGATGAGAGTTTGCAGCAACACATAGAGAAGCACAATGAACTTAAACCTTACAAATGTCAACTCTGCTGCTATGAGACCAAATACACAGAGGAGCTGGACACTCATCTTCAAGATGAGCACAAGGTAACATCCAAAGTGATTTAATTTGTAACAAGCTACTTCTTTCAAATGCTATATCTAGTTTATTTGCATGTCCACTCTGAATAGCCAACCTGCATTTTTTCTTCCAAAATTTGGAGAAGGTTCCTGTGCTGGACTTAAATTTCTCTCAAGTTGTGTTTTTTCAGAAATTCAAGATTGTGAGTTTCTAAAGCCACTGAGATTGACCAAAATTCACTGATTACTCAATGTAGAGCATGATTATCTGGAAAAAGCATTTTTATATATTGTGAGGGGTTTTTTTAAGTTATGAAACAACATTAAGGCTGTGTGATTCAGACACTCTAAGACACGGGAGCTTCCAAAGTGTAAGATTACTCTGCCAACTCGGATAAAATGACATGCCATACATACTCTAATAACGCAAGTCAGTACATTCCAGTTTACATTTAACAAGGGAAAAATAGAAGCTTATTTGTAGTGGTTTCATGTTCACCAATTTCTGTTTCTCAAAATTAGTGTAGTGGTTTGAGTGTCTACTATAGTTGTTTACTCCCCTTCTGCTGTGAGATAGGATTAGGAGAGAAGCAAAGCAGGCTCAAAACTTAAAAGGGAACAAAGACAGGTTTATTAACAAAACTACAAGAGAGACAAAATTAATAAGAATCAGAAAAAAACCTTCAAAACACTTCCCTCTCCCCCAACAGCTTCTTTTCTTTCTCCCAGACAACATTTAAAGACAAAACTCGGAACTCTAGATCAGTTTACCACTTATAAAATAGTCTTTCATCAGTTCATTTAGAGAGAGAAGTCTCTTTTAGTCTACCACAGAACTTTCCACAAGAAAAAACCAGTCTACTTGTGGCTTTTAACTCTCACAAAAACAGCCACTCGGGAATCTGTAATTGTGAAGTCCCTCCCATATCATGCAGCCTTTCCTGAGGCTGCATATGGGCCATGAAGTTCATATTGTATCATTTTAAAGATGAACGGTTCTAAAAGCAAAGGTTTTTTTCATCTCTAGAAACAGAGATCTTTTCTCTTTCTAGGGGCAGATCTTCATTTTCGTCTCATCTCTCTCTCTGTTCAAGCTTCTCATAAGATCACAGCTATTTCAGTATTTACTTAGTCCATCACAAATGCCTTTGCCCATATCTGCAATCTGAACATTCTCATCTCCCCAATGCATGTTTTTCTCATGATTTAAAGGGATATTTTAGTATATTACAGTCTGTTACCATGGCTCACAAAAGACTTTCAGCCTAAAACTAAGGCATTTTCTCATCTCTTCCATCTAAGATGTAATTCCTTTCACTGACTTTGATATCTTCATATTGTCTCTTTACATGTCCCACTCTGGCTGTTCTCTCACTCAGAGAAAGATTAGTGCTTTGCAAGTTTCATCTATGCAAGGAAAGAGTTAACAATCTCCCGGGTCTGCAGAGGGCATGATTGTTCTTCCCTGGGAAATGGCCGAAGGTGGTAGATTCAGGCCATGCTGGGGCTGAAGCCAAGATCTCTCGAGCAGCTGGGTCCCCTCCCTCTGCAAGGGGTCGTAGTAGCAGTGGCTAGAGCACACTGGGGGGAAGGGACAGCTAGGATCTCACAGCCGCATGCCCGCGGCTCGGGCTTTCTCCCCTCTTCCTCTGCCTGGCAGCCACTGGAAGGGGGAAGGGGCCTAGTCCGGCCCTGTTAGGCCTCCCGGGCCACGATGGAGGTGCGGCTTTTAGCGGTAAGGTTTTAACAGCCACTGGAGGTCTGATATGGCCAGATGGGGTCTCTTCTCCTCCCCTCCCTCTGCCCAGGAGTCATTGGGCCCGGCCCCGACCCGGGGCCCGGTGGGCTCCCTGGGAAGGGGCCTAGCCCAGGCAGGGCCATGCCGACTCAGCTCCCGGGGCAAGGAGGGAGCCAGAGCCGCTCGTTAACCTGTTTCCCAGGCAGGAAGGAAAAGAGAGCATTTCCTGGTATTCTCTGATTTTGACATGTGTATTCCCAGAGGCATGTCAACTTTCTACTGGTTTAACCAAATATCAATATTCAACCCTGGTCACTGATTGGGTTTTGCTATAACTTCCTTGGAAAAATCATTTCCTGGCAAAACCACTACATTGTTATACTTAGTGCTTAAGTTAAGGCTACTTGGGTATTTATGTGGAACCGTCTAAATGCAGATTTGATCCATACTTGAAGAAGTCACTAGAAAGCTTTCCACAGACTTCTGTTTGCTTTGGATTTCTGTAGTTCTCATCTGTGTTGCTGTGAGAGTAGCAAAATTCTAGAACTGGGGCATGTTTGCAGAGTTTTTTCTTTTGTCAGTTTGTGGGGATGGAACTCATTGAATACAACTATCAAGAGCTGAGCTGCTTGGTTCTCACTGTGTCCTTAGGGGCATCAGGCCCAGCATCGCTAGCCAGTCAAGGGAGGAGATTGTCCTGCTCTGCTCTGCACTGGGGTAGCCTCACCTTGAATATTGTGAGCAGTTTTGGCCATCACAATATAAGAAAGATATTAATGTATTAGAGAGCATTTAAAGGAGGACAACAAAGATAGTGAAGGGCCTTGAGGGGAAGCCATATGAGGAGTGGCTGAGGTCACTTGGTTTGTTCAGTCTGGAGAAGAGGAGACTGAGGAGTGCCCAGGAACAGGACAAGAAGCAACGAGCAGAAACTGATGCACAGGAAGTTCCACCTGAACATGAGGAAGAACTTCTTCCCTGCGGAGTGACCGAACACTGACACACATTGCCCAGAGAGGGTGTGGAGTCTCCCTCACTGGACATATTCCAGAACCATCTGGACACAATCCTGTGCAATGTGCTCTGGGATGACTCTGATCGAGCAGGGAGGTTGGACCATATGAACTACTGTGGTCCCTTCCAATCTTACCCATTCTATGATTCTGTGATTACTGTCAGTGGCAAAACAGACTTGACTGGAAGAAAATAAAGTTAATTCATTGAGAATTAAAATAGAATTGGATGGGGAAAAACAAAGACCAAAAAAAAAACCCTTAAACACCTCTCCTTCCCTCTCGCCTACTTTTCCCAAGCTCAATTTCACTTTCCTTTGCAACTCCTCTACCTTCTCCCCCAACCCTAAGTGGCACAGGGAATATCGATGAAAAGATGAACCCGTGAGTGAAGCTGATGGTGCCTCTGTGAAAACATATTTTAAAAAGGGCAGAAAATGATGGAAAGAGAAGATGGGAATGCAGAGAGAACAAGCAAAGTGAGAGGAGGAGGGAATTGGAGGAAACAACAGAGGAGTAGGAGGTGCTATATGGTAGAGTAGATACTCTCAAAGGGACTCCAGTCTGTGGAGAACCCACACTAGGGCAGATATTCCCCCATTCTATGCCCCCCACCCCCAAATGTCCATTAGAACAGTTTACTTTGTCTGTCAAAGTGATCACTCAGGTCCCATCTTTTCACTCATGAAGCTGAATAAAGCTTTCACAAAATGATTTTTCAGCAGTGATGTTGTGCAAAAGTGATATTTGATCCTATCAGTTTTACACTCCCATGAAAGGAGGGATACAACAAAGTGCTTAGCAATCCTTGGAATTTTTATTTTCTATACTTTAAAATGAGGGAAGCTTCTCAAATAACAGGACCATTTTGAGAAGACAAATGGAGGCATTTAGTATAAAAAAGGAATGAAGTACCATTAACAGAGAATGCAATTTTATTTGAAGGCAAATGTATTAATTTGACTAGACGCCTGATAAATTTACCATTTCAGCCTATATCTTTGTTGGTGGGTTGTTTTTTTCAATAGTTGATGATGGTGTTTATTAAAAAAACCCATTTATTTTAAGGTGAGTCGGAATTTTGAGCTGGTTGGATGGGTTAACTTGGATCAGCTGGAACAAATGCAGGGAAAAACAGAGAACTCCAGCAGCGATGAGGAAGAAAAAGAGTCAAGCCACAAGACTGAAGAGAGAGGTTAGTACACTTGCTTTTTTTTTATGCTGGATACTGTCATGGACCCTGCTGGTTACATCCAGCAAGATCAACTGTTGACTCAACAGGAGATTCCTTAAGTCATGTAAGCTTGCTAGTATGGGAAAAATGGAGCTTTTGTCATGACACTTCCTGAAAGAATTTTGTGGTTTTAATGCTTATGATAAGATTTCTTTCCCTAACTTGCAGCTGTAGCAGACATTAATGTCTTGTGTAGACCAGCAGCTAGAAAGGGATGAAGATTCATACTGTCTTTGTGAGGACTACAGCACTACACACAAGCACAGATGCTGAAATGACCCTGGAATCCATGGTATCCAGGCAGGGAAAAGAAGGTACTATCAGCTGAGCCTCAAAAATCCCTACAAACTCTACCATGGGAGAAAAAAACCCATAAAATTAAGATCATCATTTAAATTTGCTTCAGGATACTTGAGATTATTGACACTTATTATGAAAATGTAAGAATACCACCTTCTAGGTTGGAGATTTAATTTGGAAGGGAGAAACAGACATAACTGCTTTGTGTGATCAGTAATTAAGCTAGGTATAATGTTTTAGCAAGTTTGCTTAGATTTTTTTTTTCCCTGCAGTCTTCTTTAATATCTGACTTGCTGAAAAATCTGTATTTGACTGTTCAAATGAGTGATCTAAAAATCATGCTTATTTCCCAAAGTGTACTTTACTGGTATTCTTTCCTGGATTCAGTTTAGAAGTGACAGTTATTAATTTTTCTCATTTTCAGATAATATCACTTCTAATTTTTAATTTTTTACTGAAGTGGATAAAAATATCTGAAGTCCTTATGCCATCTACCTTTATAGAAGTCCGAATTCTATTGACTTAATCTTTTGTAAAATGATATCTTGCATCTTATAGTAGTGGTCTTCAAGTGTCCAACTGACCCAGGTGCTGAAGTCATGGCTATGTGGCCTGGGTGCAGTGTCACATGTTAACATCATCTTCTAGGTGATAGTCAAAAGCTGCTTCCAATTAAAAAATATTTTCACCCTATTCGGATAGGACTATACCTGTGCTCATAAATATTGACTGTAATGGTAGCTAATTTCACATCTTTCAAACTGCACCAAACTGTAATGTCTTATACCACTTGGATGCTTTTGCTGGTTTTAGTCTTCATGGTGTTACCAGGAAGTGGGATTTGCCTATCTTCAGTCTCTGAGTATCTGTGAGGAAATGTTGGCTCAACCCTCTGAAGTCCCTGACTTATGCAGAGCCAGGATTTCTTTCTGTGAGTGAAGCTGTGGCCTAGATTGACCATTTAAGACTGACGTGTGCTATACTTAGGTGCATCATTGCAAAGAATTGGGACACTGGGCCAAAGAATCACTATTCTTCCCTGGAGAAGAAGTTGGGCATGTCATTTTAGCAGACATGAACTGCTGTGTCATTTGGAAAGGTGTGGGTTAACCCTAATGGGAAGCTAATGTCGTGGGATACCCTTTTGGTCAGCTGGGGTCAGCTGTCCCAGCTGTGATCCCTCCCAATTTCCTGTGCATCCCCAGCCTACCTGCTGGCAGGGTGTCCGGCTTTGGGACAAATTTGGAAGGAAACTTCTGAAGTGGTCTCCACTAAAAAGCAGATTTCAGTGGCCCCTCCCCATACTGGTTCAGGAGAATAATCTCCTTTGAGAAAAGTGGAAAAAACTGTTTATTTAACAAGCAAAGTATTCACAAACATGAGAAAATGAATAATATTAAACAATGGAACCTCTTGTTGTTCTGAAGAGATGGCAAATTCAGAGACAGTCTTTTTGTGGGATGTAGTCTCTTATCAGTCCCTCCTGCGTTGGAAAATGCCACGTCCTGGGCCCTAGTGGGCCACAGGCATGAGTTCCCAGTGTTTTTCTGGGTTTTTGATCCAAAGCAGGGCTGAACAGTTTCAAGAAAAAGAAAAGCTACAGTCCGGGGAACTTCTCTGCCTCAGCTAGCTAAAAAACTAACTAAAAGCAAAAGAGAGTTCTCTCCCGCTCCTTGTCCGTGCTACAGACAACACACACCGAGAGAGAGCTGGAGCTCTTATCCCTATGTTTTTGAATACAGCTGCCTCAGACATTCCACCGCTTCTCCTTGTCCCCTCCTTCGCTCTCAGATCTAGTTTGAAAGGTGTAGAACTTATTTCTGGGCTAAACAGATGGATGGGGATAAAAATACAGTACAGCGTCATAAAGTCACCCCACGACACAGGGCAGTATGAGAAGCAGAGAAGGCCTTGATTCTGTGTAAACACTGCTCAGCAACAATAAAAACGTCCCTCAGTTATCAACACTGTTTCCAGCACAAATCCAAAACACAGCACCATATGGAGTACTAGGAAGAAAACTTTATTCTAGCCAAAGCCAGTACAGAAAGGAAAGGTTGGTTGCTGTTAAAGGATGAAAGAAAATATTTGGACCTAGAAGGAAGATGATGAGCATGGAAAAGGACTAAGTTATTTATCTGAGATACTTTAGGGAAAGAGTAGCTGGTCTTGCTAGAAGTTGCATCCCAGAGAGACCGTCTCTACTGACCTTTACATCTTACCTTTAAAAGAAACCTGGATCTTTTTCTTTGGGTTGGGTTTTTGAGGTTTTTTTTAGTATATAAAAATAAGTGTGCATGTGTGTTTGTGTGTGTAATGTGGGAAAATCAAATGCAAGTCAGGTGTCTATGTAGTATGTTACCCTTCTTATAGACCCCAGGTAAGTGCACAGCCTGATTACTCTTTCTAGTAGGCAGTGTGAATTCACAGTCCAAGAAACCAAACTAATTGGGGACTCATGGGAAAGTAGGTGGAAACATATAATGTATTCAGAAAGGACAGCCGAATTATTAGGGTAGCGCTTGTTAATGGGAATTATAAATTCTCCTTAGTAATTTGAGCAAAATAGTCTATATTATGTCTGCACAGTTCTCAAATAAATTTCCTGTTGTCTACTGTACTCTGGATTTGTTCTGGCACAGAAGAGCAGCTGTCCCCTCCAAAATTTCTACCATCTGTAGGTATTATGGTATGGGGCAATGTGTTTCAGTGGTATTTATAAATTTTGACCATGTATATGATATTAACTGTAGGAATCATATCCAGATGTAAATGGAGCCCATTGTACTGACTTTCTGTTGCTCATATAAGATGGGGACTTTGCTTTGTTATTGTTCAACCCCATAGTGAATACACTGATGCTAAGAAATATAAAATAAGTTTTTTCTTCTAGATGGAAAGAATTTGAAAAAAAAAGGGAAAGAGCCATTCAATTTAGAACTTTTAATAAAGGGCAACCAGTGGAAAAAATGTAGCAAAAATGCTTTTACAAAATTTAACATGGAGAAGAAAAGTGAGCACATGGGTGGTTCTGAGTTTATAGGTTGATCTCTAATGGAGTAAATTTGAGAGTAAAGAAGCCAAGTGAGAAGATATAAGAACTGAAATGAAGCAAAATCCCTTTTCTTTCATTATGTAATTTGGGAGGAGTCAGAAAGATATTCTCTTGATTTCTTACTGAAGATAACTCCTGCTAAGAAATTAATGTTCTGAGTATATTCCATCTCATTTCCAGTGAAAAGAATGAAGCAAGATCATAGAATCATAGAATGGTCTGAGTTGGAAGGGACCTTAAAAATCATCTCATTCCAACCTTCCTGCCATGGGCAGGGACACCTTCCACTAGACCAGGTTGCTCCAAGCCCCGTCCAACCTGTCTTTGAACACTGCCAGGGATAGGGCAGCCATAGCTTCTATGGGGAGCCTGTGCCACTACCTCACCACCCTCACAGTAAAGAATTTTTCCTAACATCTCATCTAAACCTACTCTCTGTCAGTGGGAAGCAATTCCCCCTTGTCCTGTCACTCCATGCCCTTGTAAATAGTCTCTCTCCATCTTTCTTGTAGGCTTCATTCAGGTCCTGAAAGGCCACAATTAGGTCACCCCCCAGCCTTCTCTTCTCCAGGCTGAACAATCCCAATTCTCTCAGTATTTCCTCATAGCAGAGGTGTTCCATCCCTCTCATCAACTTGGTGGCCTCCTCTGTAATTGCTCCAATGGGTTTATGTCCTTCTTGTGCTGGGGATCCCAGAGCTGGATGCAGCTCTGCAGGTGGGGTCTCACCTGAGTGGAGTAGAGGGGCAGAATCCCCTCCCTCACCCTGCTGCCCACACTGCTTTGGATGCAGCCCAGGGCATAGCTGGCTTTCTAGACTGCCAGTGCACATGGCCAGGGCATATCCAACCTCTCATCTAACAGCACCCCCAAGTCCTTCTCGGCAAGGCTGCTCTTGATCCCTTCATCCCTCAGTTTGTACTAGTATAGGGGGTTGCCCTGACCCAGGTGTAGCACCTGCACTTGGTCTTGTTAAACCTCATAAGGTTCCCATGGGCTTTTTCTCAAGCTTGTCCAGGTCCCTTTGGATGGTCCTGTCCTTCAGGTGTGGCAAACAAACCATTCAGCAGTGAATACATATCAACACCCCCTTGGATGGGGGCAGGGGGCCAATGTAAGCAACCTGCCAGGTGGTCAAAGCCCACTGACCCTGCTTTATTTTCCCCCAGGGCCTATGTAATGCCCTTAAATGCAGCCATGTACAACTGGTCACACTCAAAGCATTCTTGCAGTTATCAGAGGCTTCTTGTTGTTGCTTAGCCCAGTGCCAAACAACTTTCTTCCCAGGCAGTTTCTGCTGAGAGTGCATCAGTACTGCCAGGTATGGAATGAAAGTTCTCCAGTGCCCTGAAAGCCCCAAGAAGGTTTGTAGTTGTTTCACCATAGTCGGTACAAGGAATTGCTGTACCGTGTTCGGTATTTCTCTAAGCTGCCCATGCCAAACTATCCCTCCAAAATGCACAGTAGTACCAGGGCCCTGTATTTGGATTAATTGCCCAGCCTTGGTCCTGTTAGTGGGCATTCAGCAATTCAGCAGCTGCCTCAATTTCTTGTTGTGACTTTGCCATAATCAATGGATCATCAATATAATGGCAAACAGTGATAGCACCTTCCCAGAGTGCTACATCAGCTGCCACCATTTGGTGGCAAACGGAGGGACTGTGGTTACATCCCTGAGGTAATACCTGAAAGGTATACTGCTGTTGTTGCCAGGTAAAGGCAAACTGATCCTGTCTGTCAGAAACAATGGCAATTGAAAATAAAGCATTAGCAAGATCCATTACCACCTTTCAGGGTTGTAGAGTTTTCCTGATTTTTGCTATGAGGGTAACCATATCTGGTACCTTAACTGCAAGTAGGGGAGTGACTTTATCCAAGTCTCTGTAACCAACAGTCACTCTCCAAGTGCCATCCAATTTTTGAACAGACCGAATAGGATTGTTAAAAGCAGTCATGGCGTCTTTAATGATTCCCACTCGTTGGAGTGCCTGAATTGTTTGAGATTGTTTGAGTAATTTCCTCTTCCCTCCCCCGAATGCAATACTGCTTTACATTTACCACCTTGGCAGGCGCTGGCAACACAACGGGATCCCACTCCAGGAGCCCATGCAAAACAGTTATAGATTGAATAGCATATCCCACTTGCGGAATCCGGAAACAAAAACGACCATTTAGTGTTTCAACTGTTCACCTTGCCAGCACACCAATGCCCGAGATCTATTCTTTAACTGGGGCAATTAACACCTTTGTGACAAATGGAGAGGTGTCTCCTATCGTTAAAGTAACCTTAGCTTGGAGGGTGGGGATGGAACTGTCTCCCAAGCTGCAGATCTACAAAGTCTCTTCATTAGGAACAATATCACCGTGTAATACGGCAACTTCTGCACCTGTATCCACCAGAGCCAACACATGCGAAGATCACTACTTTATAGTTAGAGGAACATAGGGGCATCAGTCCTGCTCCCGGTGAGAGGCTACAGTGGTGGCAATTTGGGAGGACCCGCCAACCTGCTGCTCCTGCTGCTTCGGCAGTTGCCAGGCGTTGCAGTGCTTTGAGGTGGCAGGATGGGTGATGGGAGGATGATCTCTTTTTGCAGGCACTAACTTTTGCCAACGGCAAAACATTTCTGATGTTGTAATTCCATCTATTTCTGACTGTGGAACACAGGCTTGCACACAATTGTTCCACATCTGTTTCCATGTCACCCGTGAGGTGACTCTTTTCTGCTTTGCCAGCTTATTTTCTCTCACTACCTGCACAGCTGGCTCTGAGATCACAGCCCCAATATCCCTCAAGGCATTTGTGAAGGCACCTATGTTACCAGTAGCATACGTGACTGCTGGTATAATCAGGGGTTTCAATTTATCAGGTGCCCCTTTCACAAACTTCATTTTAATACTTCTCGTTACTGCTACTTCAGCAGGATTAGATCCTGTGGTTAGTGCATGAGTCGCCCCCACCCGCCATAGCAAACCAATACCTTCTTCCATTGTGCACCAGTTTCCAAGGGACAACGCTAAGTCAGCAGGATCTGCATGTGCTGTTCAAACTGCTGCACACAGCCAGTGATACAGTGTAAGCGCAGCAATATCCCATCCATCAGGACCCCTGATATTCCGTAGTTGAGCATACCCCTGTTGGACCTTATTATCAGTGGCTATAGGAGTTAACAGATCCTTTTCACCCACTGATAAGTGAATAAACACAGCACCACCATCTCAAGCTCGTCAAATCCATGCCAGTGTGCTCTCCCTGCTCTTCTGTCCGTAAGTCTCTAAAAATTCCTATAACTATTTTGGTGTATAGGTGTGAGAGACCTGTGCCCCTGCGTCCGACAGATCCTGCTGCCCTTCCATTTGTATGAGAGGTTGTGTTTCTACCACCTCTTTATCTGCCGAGTCTGGCTCAAACTCAATCTCAGAGTCCAAGGACCCCGTCCAAATATTTCCATCCCATCCCTCAGGATCCCACAAAGGGTTCTTAATAAGAGCATGAACTTGGGAAGTCAAGACCTTACTTTTCCCATATTTCTGCCTTTGTTTGTTAGCAATGTGTGCCACCAGCCATTCTATAGTGCGTTGCTGCTCACAGCACTGCTCCTTTGGAGCAGTAAATGCTTCCCATGCAAACTCCTTTGCATCCTTTAGAGGCACTGCTCTCCTCTTTCAACTCTCTCCCTTGGCCCCCGTAAGGCTATAATCTCACGGTCGAGAGCTCTAAGACTAGTAACTAACAATCACCCAATCTCCCCGCTAACTTGAGGGCAGATTTCCATGCCACTTTGGTACTGAAACAGGCCAGATAGAAACTTTCTAACACAGTTTTGAGTATTAGAAAGCAGGCATTCTTTATTGCAGCATGCTGGTCACTGGGAGGATCCTTCCTCTAATCAAGTGCTCCGAGCGTCAGGTAAACAGAGTTTTTATCATACACACTGATTACATATTCATTAGCTATCCCCGCTTACTTTATGTATATGTATTACTTTATTTTCCATAGTCACATCCCTTATTGGAAGTCCTTATATGGACCTTTGGGGTCGTCTTCTTTGGTAGTCTTCAGCATCCGTGTTATGATCCGCTAATTATAGAGGAGCAGTGAGCTCTCTGTGGATTGTGGATAGAAACTTCAGGTTCGAATATTCCCTGAAATGAGATTAAAACCAAACAAGGTTAAATGTTGATACCAAAAAATTGATGTATTTTATTTGACAGTAAATGAGAGACAAAGAAAGAAATAGAAAAAGAGGTAGGGGGGACAGGAGGAGTGGCAGAGAGAGATTAAGTAGAAAGTATCACCTCTCTGTGGATCTTAACAGCATTCAGCCAATCCTCTCCATCTGGTCTTCTTGGTGGTGAGGGTCCCCTGCCAAAAAGCATAGAATTCAATGGATTAATATACGTTTGGGCCAGGTGGGAATGCCCAGGTACCTCCCCTGAGGGGGGGCAAATTTGACACTGTCTCTTGCAAGACTGGATTGGCGCATCACTTTGCATCATGTGCAGTGCTCTGGTGCAAGACCTCAGGAATGAGTCTGGGGAGCCCTTCAGGGGGTCTTTGCTGGATTATGACACCGCCTCAGTTGCCTCTCACGTGAATGTCCCATGGATGTGGTTTTCCTGGGATTGAGGGTTTTTGACAACTGAGCCAGTTTGTGTAATGGAGGAGGGGTGTTCACTGCCTCTGATCAGAGGTATGCCACACACCCAAGGCTCTTCTCCTCCCCCCTCAGTTGGGGGGGAGGGGGGGGGGAGTGTCAGTGCAAACCTGGTCTCAGCAGATAAGCCTTATGGCCCCCCCCAACCCGAAGCCAGAGAGGGATGATTTTCAGGACAGCTGCTGGGCTTGGCCCTCCCATGGATGCTCTCCCAGCCTTATCTGTTTCTTCCCAGACCTGAGATGACTGAACAACAGTGTATCGTTACAATTCAGGACGGCAGGGATAATGATACGAGACTCCGAGCCTTCTGATCTGAGGGCATATAGTGAAAGTTTATTGAAAGACAGATTCTTTTATCCAGTGTTTTGGTAGAATCAGTATGATTGGTTGTTTGGAGCCTACACCTCTTTCTAAACATCTTTGCCAGTAAACAAGTTGGAAAAACACCAGGTGTCAGGAAAAAGGATATCTACAAGGATTGTTTGGGTTCCTCCTTATGATTTCCCAGGCCAGAGTGAGAGTGTTATGTACTTAGCTTTTCCCACAGGCCTCAAGCTAGTGCCTGAAGCCTAAAAATCTATTTTTTGACCACTGTCAGTTCCCACAACAGTGTCACTTTTATCTTATCTCAAGTTCTCTTAGGCAGCTTAACTCACAGTTCAAGGTTTCAGTCAGGAGGCCCATTCAGGGTGGGGTGGGCTTTGGTGGTGCAGCTTCATTAGACAGTTCTGTCATAATGGGCAAAAGTCCTTTATACCAATGTTTAGGCCATGAACTATAACATTTCAGTCTCTGACAGTCTGGCGTCCTTTTAGGTGGCTGTTCCTCGACGCCTGCTTTTGAATAAGCGTAATATCATTGTTTTGCATAACTTCTGCTTTGTCAGCCTTGCAGAACTGAGCTGGCATCCTGCTTGCATTTTGCATGACTTCTGTTTGCCTAAGTTACATCCTTTATCTATTTCTCTAAGGCTATGCTGTTCTGTTCTACTGTCCTTATCAGTTTCCTGTGGCCATGGCATAGCTGCTCTTGGCCTCTGCCAACTATGCCAAATGTGTGAATCGGCACATACAGATAACCAGGGCAACTACCAAATGACAGCTGAAATGCAAAGAGTAGATTTATTTCATTACCTTGCTAACAACACCAGGCAGCAGAGACACATGGGGACGCGGGCTCTGTTTGGCTTAGTTCATCCTAGGGAGCAGCAAGGGCACACAGGGACACAGGCTTCATTAGGCTTAGTTCATCCTAGTGGGCAGTAGTAGGTGGGGCCCACTGCCGATCCCAATATATCAAAGGCTTCGCTTGCATACAGTTTATTACAAGGCCGTGCTTTTATGATCTCTCTCTCTCCCAGCAGGAGGCTCAAGTATGTCCGTGAAAGTGCATTCTCTCTACACAGGAATTCTACTTCTCAAAACAGGCAGAGGATAAACAACGCTAGGCATAATAAATGGAGTTTTCCCACACTGACATTCTTAGCATTCCCAGCTGCAAGGTCACTTCGAGCAAAATTATTCCCTCCTCGACAAATCTTCTGGTTTTAACCCTTTCCTCCCAGCAATGTCAGTAATGAAGATATTAAATAACACTGGTCCCAATACGGACCCCTGAGGGACACCGCTTGTGTCACGAATGTCCATCAGGACTCTGAGCCATTGACCACGACCCTCTGGATGCGACCATCCAACCAATTCCTTATCCACCTAACAGTCCACTCATCAAATCCATCTGTCTCCAGTTTAGAGAGAAGGATGTTTGTGGAGGACCGTGTCAAAGGCTTTACTAAAGTCCAGATAAATTACATCTGTAGCCCTTCCCTTGTCCACTGATGTAGTCACTCCATCATAGAAGGCCACTAGGTTGGTCAGGCAGGACTTGTTCTTGGTGAAGCCATGCTGGCTGTCCTGAATCACCTCCCTGTCCTCCACGTGCCCTAGCACAGCTTTTAGGAGGGTCTGTTCCATCACCTTCCCAGGCACAGAGGTGAGACTGACAGGTCAGTAGTTCCCAGGGTCCTCCTTTCTACCCTTTTTAAAGATGAGTTCAATGTTTCCCTTTTTCCAGTCACCTGAGACTCCACCTGACTGCCATGAATTTTCAAATATCATGGAGGCCGGCTGTGGATACTGAAAGCGAGAGATCAGGCAGCAACAGCAGAGTCTGAGTCTGTGTGAAATCAAGTCACATAACTTTCTCACACTGGCCTGAGAAATTGTGAGGAGGAATCAAAAACAATCCTTGGAAGGTGAAAAACCATTAAGGTGGAAAACCGTTAGCAGGTGGTGGTTTTCTAAGTTGTTGTTTACTTGGAAAAAACGGTCAAAGGGTGTTGTTCTGAGTGTCCAATAGTGTTTCTTTCTTGGAACTGTCTATAAAAGGATGGTGAAAAATAAAGATATCTCTCTCTCTCGTCTTGGAGATCAGAAGTCTGCGTGTCGTTACTACCACCTTTCCTAATCAATAATGACAGCCGGCTTGGCAACTACATTGGCCCATTCCCTCAGGACTCTGGGATGCATCTCATCAGGTCCCATAGACTTATGTACATTCAGGTTCCTCAGGTGGTCGTGAACCTGATCTTTAATTACAGCAGGAGGGACTTTGTTCCCACAGTCCCCATCCTGCTGTCTATCCACTTGAGAGGTGTGGGAAGAGAGGTTGCCACTGAGGCAAAAATGTTGTCAAGTATCTCAGCCTTCTCCTCATCCGTTGTTGCCAGTTTGCCAGAGTTGTTTATTTGGGAGGGGGCTGTGTGTGTGTGTGTGTGTGTGTACACATTCTTTGACATCCCTTTTCTGGTTAACATACCTGTAGAAGCCCTTCCTGTTATTCTTTGTGTCCCTTTCCAGGTTCAGTTCCAGCTTCATCTTGGCCTTCCTCACCCCATCTCCACACAACTGTCGCTTGAAAAGCAACAATTTCCTCAAACCATTAATGTTTGATTAGTCTGTCAGCACACCAGGAAAGCTGAGACCATTGTGCATGACCAGTCTGGCAGCATCCTGTTATGGGGACTCTTCACTGAGCCGTCCACTGGATCAGATGGTGGTTTAACTGACTTCTTTAGGGTCGCATGCCAACAGAGAGATCCTCTCCTGGATCTCCACACCTTTAATAGAGTATATCACCTGCTACTGGTGACTGCTAGGGCCTTTGAAGGACTCACATTAACAGTTTACTGAATAACATTCTCTATTAAAAAAAATGTGACAGGTTAAGGTTTGAGGTTTGCCAGTGTGATAGTATCTGACTGCAAAAACTTATTCAAAGTGACATAATAATGGGCTCTAATCCCCAATGAAAGCTGGCTTGAGATAATCATTCAGCATGCACAGAGAACGGTTCTTATCCAATAGGACTTCCTATGGGGAGAAGATAGGTTCAGCCTCTCAACTGATCTCAGAAGTTACAATGGAGTCTTCCCTAACGTCTCCCCATTCCTAACTCACTTTTATAGTATTTCCTTTTTTTTAGGTGGAGCTTGAGTGACTTTAGTCATACGTCTTACTCAGTGAGGGGTGGTCGTACCTTGGGGACAGGTAACATCAGTACAGTATCTGAGATAACCTTGGGATGGAGACATGCATCAGTCCAAGGACAGTGATTTCACCATGGTTGCTGATTCACCAGCAAGACATCTTCCTTTGTCTCCTTTGGTTTTCAGCTGCTGTGTGGCTTATCAGCTAAAAAGTACCTCTGAGTTCTCTCCTCTGCAAGGGTTTTAACAGAGCCTGGCCACAGGGTCTCCACTCTGCTCCACCCTCCATTTAGCCCCCCTTAGACTGTATTGTGTGTGGGAGGTCA
Organism: Acrocephalus scirpaceus scirpaceus; assembly: GCA_910950805.1. Lineage (NCBI taxonomy): Eukaryota > Metazoa > Chordata > Aves > Passeriformes > Sylviidae > Acrocephalus > Acrocephalus scirpaceus. The sequence goes on along the minus strand of CAJVGK010000018.1, from coordinate 3,989,924 downwards.
GGCATGCTGACCACATTCCATCCAGGGAGTAGCAACCACATCTCCCCTATAATTTCCATACTGTTAAAACTGCATCTAAAACTTTCTACTTTTCTTTAATTTTACCCCCAGCTTTCTTCCCGCAACAACCGAACTTCATCTCTATACTCTTCCCAGGTCACCTGTCCTAGCTTCAACTATCTATGCATTTGCTTCTTTCCTGTTAGTTTGGCCAGCAGGTCCTGACTCAGCCATGCTGGTCTACTGCCTTCCTTGCCAGATTTCCTGCTCACGGGGATTGGATGTGGAAGACTTTATGCCAGCTCTATTTCACTCCCTTGTCCCCGAGGGAAGTCTCCCAGGGGATCCCACTGAGAATGTCCCTGAAGAGCTGGAAGTCTGCCTTTCTGATGTTCAGGGTCCTGACTTTACTCCTTACTTGACCCATATGCCTCAGGACTGCCAACTCCACCAATGCATGATCACTGCAGCCCAGGCTGCCTCCAATCTTGATGTCCCCAATTAGTTTACTGACATTGGTGACTATCAGATCCAGTATCGCATTCCTTCTGGTAGGGCTGTCTATGGTCCATGCAATTATTTTTAAAGCCTTAACTTATTACAAAACATTTCATCTTTTGTTAAAGTTGGCTCTTTTCACATGGAGGCTGGCTCTCACAAATGCTGTCCCCTCAGCTGCCGGTGACTTTGGATGTAAAGCTAGGTGCTCAACACTTTTGCAAATGAGATCCTAAATGTTTTGTATAAATTATTAGGCTCAGATGAAACACCTGTGCAGTTAAGATACCATCCTTTCAGTGATATTCTCTTATTCATGAGACTTCATGTTGAGGGGATGACAAATTCTTATGAGTATCAGATGCTAAGTATACCAAGTCTCCATTTCCTAAGATTTGCATCACTGATTTGAAAATTACATATTGACTGTCTTTTGGTTTTGCTCTGAAGCTATTTCCACACTAAACTCTCTGTGCTGGTTTTGACATAAAACACCACAATCTCTTCAATTGTTCAAATACAGGGAGCATTAAAACATCTCTGCAAACAGATATAACAGACTGTAGTGGTTTGATGCTGGCCAGATGTCAGGCACCCACCAAAGCCACTCTCCCTCCCTCCCTCCCTCCCTCCCTCCCTCCCTCCCTCCCTCCCTCCCTCCCTCCCTCCCTCCCTCCCTCCCTCCCTCCCTCCCTCCCTCCCTCCCTCCTTCCCTCCCCTCTGCAGCTGGATAGAAGAGAGAAAATTTAATGAAAGATTCATGGGTTGAGATAAGGACCAGGAGAGATCGCTCATCAAATACCATCACGGGCGGCAAAACAGGCTCTAATTGGAGATATGAATTTGGTTTATTACTAACAAATTCAGAGCAGGATAATCAGAAGTAGAATAACATCTTAGACACCTTCTCCCACCCCTCCCTCCTTCTCAGCTCTCCCTCCTACCCCAGTGGCACAAGGAGACAAGGAATGGGGGTTATGGTCAGTTCATCACTCGTGGATTCTCCCATTGCTCAGGGAGAGAGGTCGTTCCCCTGCTGCACTGGGGGTCTCTCCCACAGGAGACAGTTCTCTGAACTTCTCCAACGTGAGTCCATCTCAAGAGCAACAGCTCTCTGCAAACTGCTGCAATGTGAGTACATCTCATGGGCAAACAGTCCTCCCCAGACTGCTGCAGTGTGGGTCACTTCCATGGGATGCAGTCCTTCAAGGACAGGCTGCTCCAGCATGGGAGCAGGGCCCCTTTCTCCACGGGTCTCCCATGGGGTCACAGTCTCCTCTCAGGCATCCACCTACTCTGGCGTGGGGCTCCTCCATGGGCTGCAGGTGAATCTCTGCATCCCCATGGATCTCCATGGGCTACGGGGGCACAGCTGCTTCACCACAGTCTTCACCACAGGCTGCAGGGGAATCTCAGCTCTGGTGACTGGAGCACCTCCTCCCCCTCCTTCTTCACTGACCTTGGTGGCTGCAGAGTTGTTCTTCTCACGTGTTCTCACCATGCTCTCCTCTGGCCGCAATTACAACCACGCAACAAGTTTTTGTTTTTCTTTCTTCTTAAATATGTTATCGCAGAGGTGTTACCATCATTTCTAATTGTCCCAGCCTTGGCCAGTGGCACATCCATCTTTGGAGCCACCAGGGATTGGCTCTGCTGGACACTGAGGAAGCTTCTAGCAGCTTCTCACAGAAGCCACCCCTCTATCCCCCTGTCCTTCCCCCCCAAAAATCAGGCCATGCAAAACCAATAAAACCTTTGTCTCCTCTATCCAGCTGCAGAGGGGAGCAAGTAAGCAGCTTCAGTGGGTTCCTGGCATCTGGCCAGTGCCAAACCACTATGCAGGCTTAAAATGGAGGATGGGATTTTTTTTGCTGCAGTGTGCATGATGGCTCTGTAGCTTCTTGAAATCCCAGTCACTTTTGGAGAACCTGAGTTCACTTTTTGGTATGAATACGATACCTTGGTTGTTCATGTAGGTGTCTAAGTGGGAAGCATTGAATTATTTTGAAAGTCCCATTCCCCACCCCGACCCCCATTTCCACATTGTACTTAACGGACCTTTTCTCATAGTGGCGGTTATAGAGTTTTCACACCTTGCCTTTTTAGGATAAGGAGGACATTTCAGAAATACCTACTTTTAAAATGAAATTCTTTTGCTGCTTTGGGATATTTTTTCCTCCCTAAACGGCAGCAGGAAATATCAGAGTATAATCATAAAGGTTCCTTCTTGTCCTGATGCTCCTCAATGTGCAGATAATTTTTTTCTCTCCCAGAGTCCATGATGTATGCCGACAGTGGAGCTCTAAAGAAGCGCTTTCCATGTGAGTTCTGTGGCCGATCATTTACAGAGGGCTCTGAGTGGGAACGACATGTGCTGAGGCATGGCTTGTAAGTTGGTTTGCAGACTCTTTTGCATAACAGCCAAGTGTAACAGTTGGTTTTTGTGCTTCTCCTCACCCATTCTTCCCTTCCCCTGCCCCCCAAGAAAAAACCATAATGAAAGCAAACACAAGGATATGACAGATTATTCTAACAAGGGAAGCATTCTGTCTAACACAAACATTGTTGGATACAGTTATCAGATGTCACTGCTCAACTAGATGCTTCTGTCCATCCTGTTTGACCCAGGAACCCAGAAATTTAAGGTAACTGTTGTTTTTAAACCTGTACCTGAATATCTCTATATGTCCAAATACCGTTCCCATTTCAGGTCTAGCTCAGACCTCAAACTGAAAGAAACTTTTATCTACAGGTAAGGGCCCAAGGATTTCTGGAATACAGATTGTTCCACAAATTCCCTCTGGGAGTTAAAATCTGGTGTTATCAAATCCAAATGTAGCACATAAATATTTTTTACTATGATCCTAAAGCTTAAACTTCATTTCAAGGTGAATACCAGTTCAGTTTGTTGGTCCAAAATGAACATTACTTGAGTCTATTGCTGATGTTTGTTTATCAGTAGAGCAACATGGAAATGGCAGTGAATTATATGGAAATGTGGTGGTTTTTTGGCTTTTTCTCTTCCTCATTATTTATCTTTAGCATGCTTGCAACTAAACTTGGAGTTTTAGTGCAAAGAATTATGCACAGAGAAGTGTTAAGGGCTTCAAGTAAAGGAAAATCTCAATAAGTGTGGTCTCTCCCCAAAAAGCACATGGTGAAGTTAATAGCAAAGATCTTTTCCTTTCATAGAATCATAGAATGGTTTGGGCTGGGAAGAATTTCTTCCTAATATCTAATCTAAATCTACCTTCTTTCAGTTTAAAGCCATTCCCCTTGTCCTGTCACTCCAGGCCCCTGTCCAAAGTCCTTCTCCAGCTCTCTTGCAGCCCCTTTAGGCACTGGAAGGGGTTCTAAGGTCTCCCTGGAGCCTTCTCTTCTTCAGGGTGAACACTCTCAGCTCTCCCAGCCTGTCTCCAGAGCAGAGGGGCTCCAGCCCTCAGAGCATCCTTGTGGCCTCATCTGCACTCACTCCAGCAGCTCCATGTCTTTCCTGTGCTGGGGACGCAAGAGCTGGATGCAGCATTGCAGGTGGAGTTTCACTCGAGTGGGGCAGAATCACCTCCCTCAACCTGCTGGTCACACTGCTTTTGATGCAGCCCAGGACACGGTTGGCTCATAAATATCAGTCCATGCTGCGAAATAATAGGCAGCTCCGGAATATTAATTTTCCTTCTCTTGACAAAGATCTGTTCAATAGAACAGATGTCTTTGCTGACTAGCGTTTCTTCAAAGAGGATTGATTAATCCTCAACCAGGTTTATTGGCATGTGGAAGATATCTAAATGCAATATTGTAGCTAGGCTGTGGAGGGTTGAAGGGTAAGAGAAAGTATTATTTCTTGTCTATTTAAATAAAAGAACTTGAAATGTTGCAAGTTTCAATAAGATTTATCAGTTTGTCAACTGTTTGGGAGGAGTACTCTCCCTGTTTCCTTGTATCCAAAGCATGTTTGGATTGTAAAGGTTTCCATTTTCTGCTGCTTGAATTTTCAGGGCTCTGAATGAAAGTAAGCAAGGGACCAGAGAGGACAGCAAACTGAATGAGAACACAGAAAAGACTGCTAATGCACTGACAGTAGAAGAAAAGGAAAACACTGAGAAAATGGTGGTGGACTTGTCCCACAACAGTGAAACTACAGTCAGTGTTGTAGCTGCTGACAAACCTCTCCAAGAGACCTTAGAGGCCAAAAATGAATAAAAATTGGGTGTGATTTTGATCAACTTACTTGAACAGTGGCAAATGGAAAGGGATGGGCAGGTGGGGTGGGCAGAAGGAAGAAACAAAGCTGCTTTTAGGAATGAATGGTTCATTTTCAAAGCACTGGTACCTATGTGAGTGTGTGTACATTAAAGCTATTTAAATGTTGGAATAAGTGGTTCCATTATATCACTGCATCTTTTCTTCTGGTTCTTAAAAATGGGAAATTACATTCATACTGGACTAATGAAACACTCCCTGTGTCTCTACATTACACAATGCACTTTGCAGTAGAGACTTGTATTGTTTGCAAACAGAATGAGCATGGTTGGAAGGTGATGTAACTTTTCAACATGCAATTTTTGCTGCATTTTTTTCTAATTCCAATACATAATGATTTTCCAGACTCAGTGCAACTGCTTTAGAAAACAAAAACAAGACAGAAACTGCTTTGCTTAAAACAGCCACCTGTTTCCTAATACCTCAAAATTAACAAAAGGACATCCCTCCATTTGTTAGCACTGCCTGTTGTCATTATGATTGAAGTAGAGAGACTGCTGAGCAGGGTGGTGAAAGAACAAATAGTTCTTAAAATCCCACTGCAGGTTTCATTTCCTAAAATACTGTGTTTTTAAAAATTATTTTGGTAAATTAAAAAAAAAATTAAAAGAGGGTCTTTACTTTCTAGATAATACTTTGTGAATTGCCATCCTTTATTCCAGGTAAAGCTGTTTGTTAGTATTCAGCTATCATTTTAGTATTTGATAGATTTCACGTGACTGTGTGGTTTTGTTTGCCATATGTTTATTTCCAATCAGCCTGAACTGTTGCAAAAACGACACAATTAACTTTCTCATGTAAAATAAGTGGTGGTGTTATTTTTTTTCCAGAGGGGAATGGGACAGGGAAAAGAATTTCTGTGACTATAAAACTTGTTATTTCTGTGTTTAGCATTTTTTTTAAAATAAGGGGGTTTTTTTAACAAAAGAACCAAAGTAACGGCACAACTATGCAGCTTATGGGCCAAACACATTAGTTCTCATAATTTTTCTGTCAGTTTTCAAATGAGCATCTATTGGTCTTGCAGCAATACTTTTTGTCAAGATTGGTGTCATCATCTTCCCCCCCCCCCCCCCCGAGTCTGTGAGGTGGGTGGGTGGGTGTGCTTTTTTTTGTTTGTGTATAGTGGGAGAGAATGATGTCAGTTCTTGCATCTTTTTGCAAGCAGAAGTGAAATAGTTACATACTACATTAGGTCTGGAGAGGTGATGGGAGTTGCTAATTTTTCCCCTTCTTAGCTTTTAGCATGAGGGGAACAGTATAGAATAAATAGGGATCTACATGCCCTGTGGCTGATCCTGCACTTTTTCTTTGGTGTAAATCCTACTCAACACAACAGTAATTTTGCCTGAATAAGGAATACTGGATCTGATATTGATGGTATGTTCTGATTGTGAACAGAGAATTTCTTTCCAAAAAGTCAGAAATACTGGACTAAAACCTAGTTATAGAAATGCATGTGTCTTTGTCTTGGGTTTTTTTTAGTTTGGTTGGGGGAGGGGAATACCCTCCTGGAGGGTAATTTAGGAGGTCCTAAAGGCTCAAGAAAGATCCCATGCTAAAGATATAGGAGATGCTAAAGATAAAGGGGATGTCCTTTGCCCTCCCTTTGTGGCAGAGACTCAGAGTTCTTTACAATCTGAAGAGACTGTCCCTCTCTCTGTACAGCCTGCGACCCCTCCTTTTACAAGTGAGAAGGAGAGGGGCCCCTCACGATCCATAGGGGCATTTGCTGCTGGCTACTGTCCAGATGACAGTGAGGATGACAGAGGATCCTTTTGACCCCAGACCTGTCAATCCTGAAAAAGAACCAGATCTTTACCCCCCTGATCCCCATGATAGATGGGTTTGCCTGAAACAACAAGCGCTGAGAGAGGGGGAATTGGACATTGCTGAGAAAATCTTAGCACCTGTTATTTACCAGGATAAGCCAAATGGGAACCGCTACCCTTTCTGGTGAATAAAGAGCTCCATCAGACAGTGACAGAGCACGGTATAGGCTCCCCATACTTTGCAAGCTTGTTATCTTCTGTATTTGCTACTTACATTATAACACCCCATGATTTAAAGTCACTTGCTCAGTTGCTATTAACTCCTACTCAATATGCTTTATGGGAAGTCGAGTGGCGAAAAGGACTGCAAGCTACCTTGGTAACTTATTTAGGTCATAATAATCAGACTCTAGTGGCTCTCACAATCATCTCATGGAAACGAGACCTCACACAGATCCTGCTGCCCAAGCCCGAGACTGCCCAAGGGAAGCTCTCGAGGCAGGCCACGAGGTGGCACGCTTAGCATTTCTGAAGGTCCCCAATGCACAGCAGCCACAGAAAGCATTTACAACTATTGTGCAAGAGCCCCATGAATCTTTCATGTAGTTTATTGGTCATCTTAAGCAAAAGCTTGAACGTCAAATTGATCATCCTCATGATAGTGTAGAAACACATAATCACGGAATGATTATATGCCAGGTGCTTTTATTGAAGAGCTCTGGGAATCAGGGGTGAAACCCAAATCTGACTCCGACACTGGATTTGAGATGGACATGTTTTATAGTCTTTTTTTGTTACATAACTATATATTAATTATTAAACCCATATTGTTCTATTGTATACATTGATTTTATCCAAGCATTAATTTCCCAGACCCCAAAACATCCTTTCTCATGATTCTTGGTGCGATTACATCGCTTCTCATGATTTTCTTTACAATTAAACAATAACTATATTCAATTATTAGTAGTCATTACATTTAACAATCATATCATTTATCATATGACGACTATGCAGGTGGAGTTGCATATGACCTACCAAAGACAAAGCTAACCCCCCCGTTCCCAGGGCCTACCCAGTCCCAGTTCTCTTTCCCGGGCCCAACCTTTCTTTCCACCCTCTCCTGAATCTATTCCCATGATTTTAGAAACATTTTATCCCTATGCTACTAAAATTTAGCCCTATGTTATCACTCAGGCTTGTGAAATTTTGCTTCTAAAACTTGCTGTTGAAAATGACTGTAAAAAACTCCTTAAGTCTTTGCCTAACCAGGAGCCAACTTTAATTGAAATGATTGAGGCCTGTAACCGCATTGGCACAGTGGAAGATAAATATGAGGCCATGGCTGCAGCTTTTGCAGCCGTTAAAGGCCCCTCTGAGACTTTGGGAGTTTGTTTTGGCTGCAGCAAACCTGGTCACGTAAAAAGGGACTGTTCTGCTCTGAAAGGAGCTAAGCCTAAAGCCCCTACTGTGTGCCCACGGTGCCATAAAAGTCATCACTTTGCAAACCAATGTCACTCAAAGTATGATTCTGAGGGTCGCCCGATCCAGGGAAACTGGACCCGGAGCGTGGGACGGCACCACACTCAGACACAAATGCCTCAGCTACCACTGCAGACACCCAACAGAGGGTCTCCTCAGGTCTTTGCCCAGCAACTGTAGGCAGTGCCAGATTGGACTTGGCAATCTCAATCACAGTCATGTTGCTTGATTCTTCTGTTCATTTACTCCCTACAGGAATTTTTGGACCACTGGGGCCCCAGAAAAGTGCCCTACTGTTAGGAAGATCTTCAACCACCCTTTCAGGTCTTTTTTTTCTCCCTGGGGTCATAGACTCAGACTCTAATGATGAAATTAAAATGGTGGCTTGGACCCTTTTTCCACCTTGTACTGTCCCTCAAGGAACCTGTATCATGCAATTGATCCCTTTCCCACACGATTCACCATCCCCTGTAGAAAAATACAAAAAAAGGGTGGGAGGATTTGGCTCTACAGGAACCCCACAAATATTATGGGTACAAACAATTTGTGATAAATGCCCTACCTGCAAATGTACCCTGTTGTTACAGGGGCAACAGATAATGCTCACTGGTGTTTTAGATACTGCAGCAGATGTGACTGTCATTTCTCAAGCCAAATGGCTCCCTACCTAGGCCCTCACAGAGATGCCCCAGGCCCTCACAGGGATTGGGGGAAGCAGTTGCAGTTAGCAAAGTTGCCATCTAATTCAGGTGATGGGACCAGAAGGCCACATAGCTTCTGTAAAGTCGTTTGTTTTGCCTGTACCCATGGCGTTGTAGGGATGAGATGTACTTTTTGAATGGGGTTTCAAAATTCAGTCTGATTTTTGATTGGGGCCACTGTGGTGTGCAACACCCTAAAATTAACCTGGAAGACTGATAAACCTATCTGTGTGGATCAGTGGCCCCTGCTGCTGATTAAATTGTGCACACTCACTGAACTTGTCCAAGAACAACTTCAAAAGGGGCATATAGTCTCCTCTACCAGTCCCTGTAATTTGCCTGTGTTTGTTATCAAAAAACAAACTGGCAAGTGGCACTTGCTCCATGACATCCGCAAAATGAATGCCGTTATGGAGGACATGGGGGCCCTACAACCTGGTCTCCCATCTCCTACCATAATTCCTCTAGACTGGCATTTGACAGTCATTGATTTAAAGGATTGCTTTTTCAACATTCCTTTGCATCTTGATGATGCTCCTAAATTTGCCTTTTCTGTTCTAAGCATCAACATGCAAGCACCCTTGCAAAGATATCACTGGGTTGTCCTTCTACAAGGAATGAAAAATAGCCCTACTATTTGCCAGTGGTTTGTTGCAAGGGTCCTTAGCCCCATTCACCAAAAAATGTCTGATGTTCTCATATATCACTACATGGATGACATGTGGCAGCATAAAAATGAGAAGCCCTAGCTCTTGTCATCCCTGCTGTAACCCAAGCAGGGCTTTGTGTTATTCCTGAAAAAATCCAACATCAACCCCCTTGCAAATATCTTGGCTGCTGCATTAGGACCCACTCTATTTCTCCTCAGCCTTTACTAATTCAATCAGACATTCGTACCTTGCATGATGCCCAAAAGCTTTTGGGAACAATTAATTGGGTTTGTTCCTTGTTAGACATTTCAAATGCAGACCTGAGCCTTTTGTTTGCTTTGTTAAAAAGGGAAGCAGATCTCCTGTTGCCTTGGTAGCTCAAATCAGAAGCTTGCCAGGCACTACAGCAAGTAGCTGATGCTATTTCAAACCACCAAGAGGCCTGATGGGTCCCTGAGTTGCCCTTTTCTTTAATAATCCTTAACCCTCTAAGCAACCCCATGCTTTAATTTACCAGTGGGATCCTGACACGCCAGACCCCTTGCTGATCATAGAGTGGATTTTTCTGACACACCATATGTCTAAAACTATAAGCACTCAATATGAAATTATTGCTTTGCTCATTGTGAAAGCCCGACAGAGATTAACTACACTTGCAGGTGTGGATTTTTGTTTGATCTGTTTGCCTATTACTACTGTTTATTTACAGTGGCTATTGCAACAATCTGAAGTATTTCAAATGGCCCTCACTGACTTTCCTGGACAACTTTCTTCACATCCTCCAAAGCACAGGCTCATGGTGGCCAGTTTTAATGTGACCCAAGAGAAGCGAGGTCCCGATACAGGCTTTAACTGTCTTTATAGATGGATCTGGCCACACACACAAGTCAGTGATACTTTGGTGGGACGCAGATCTTAACCAATGGGATTCAGATGTTACTATTGTTTCAGGTACTCCTCAGATTGCTGAATTGGCCGCTGTTGTGCGAGCCTTTCAGCGATGGTCTGTCCCTTTTAATCTGATCACTGATTCTGCTTATGTTGTAGGAATTGTCTAGAGGGCAGAGGCTGCTGTACTGAAGGACATGTCCAATAAGGAATCGTTTGAATGATTACAGCAACTCGTTTTCCTTTTAGATGCAAGGCAACAGCCTTACTTTGTTATGCATGTTAATTCTCATATGACTTTGCCTGGTTTAATTGCAGAGGGGAATCACCAAGCAGATTTACTTGCTCTACCGGTTCAGGTGTTGCCTGACCAGTTTTCCCAGGCAAAACTTAGCCATTCATTTTTTTACCAGAATGCTGTTGCACTGGCACACGCTTTTGATTTGACTACCCCCCAAGCCTCCAGCATTGTTGCTGTGTGTCCTGACTGCCAGAGGCACTCCTCTGTTGCTGGAGGTGTTAACCCTAGAGGACTTCAGAGCCTCCAGTTATGGCAAACGTGTCACTCATTTCCCAGAATTTGGCAGACTTAAGTATATTCACTCCTCTATAGACACCTTTTCAGGTGCTTTATTTTCATCCTGTCATACAGAAGAATCAGCAAAAGACATTTGCCATCACTTTGCAAGTGCCTTTGCAGTCCTGGGAATCCCCTTGCAAATCAAAACTGTCAATGGCCCAGCATATATTTCCCAGAGTTGCTAATTTCTTGGGCCTCTGGGGGGTAACACATAGCACAGGGATTCCCCGTTCCTCTACCGGCCTAACTATAATTGAAAGAGCTCACGCTTCACTTAAGCATCTTTTGTTACAACAGAAGGGGGGAATGGGGAATGCCACCTCGGCCAGGCAATTACAGAAGGCATTATATGTTTTTAATTTTTTAAACTGTTCCTTAATGGATCCTAACCCCCCAATTGTAAGGCTCTTTGGCAACAACCCTCAGTTAGAAGTTAAACAGAAGGCCCTAGTCCTTATTAAGGACCTGGAAACAGGTGAAATTATGGGACCTTATCCCCACATCACCTGGGGAAGAGGTTATGCTTGTGTCTCTACAGAAAACAGCCTAAGGTGGATCCTGGCCAAGAACATGAGACCTTTAAGAGAATCTTTAAGTACCTCTCCTGAAGATCCTGACTACCCTGTTTCACCTTCTAAGACCACTGAGCCCACCTCCACCGAGATCCCACGGCCACCGAAACCATCTTCTGCCTGACCCGAAGGAACTCAGAGATCTCACATCACTTTGTGAACTCTACCTGGCGTTGATGTTTCAGGCACAGGTATTTATGCCAATACTTCTGCTTGGTGTAATCACACCTTACCACGACAAGTTACTCCAGGAGAATATGCAATTGCACAAATAGACAATATATTTTTAATTTGTGGAAATAGAGTATGGAAAGGAATACCAGGAAGGGCAGTAAGAGGCCCTTGCACGTTTGGGTGACTGACTATGTTTCACCCCTCACAGGTAAACTTAACATCTTTGCATAAACTAGGATGGGTGAAACACAGCGCACATCTGTAGGCCCCAGATTGTGATGATAATGCACAGTCATGGGGCACCGCAGAGTGAGCATTTGCCTCAATTCATTCCATCTATTGGCACAGCACACTTATTAAAAACTTTAAACGAGTTTGGTTGCTAGCTTGCTAAACAAACTAATGCTACTAGCTCTGCTCTATCAGACCTATTAATAGATGTTGATAGTGGAAGGCAGTCCACATTGCAAAATAGAGCTGCAATTGATTTTTTGCTTTTAAAGCATGGACACAGTTGTGAAGACTTTGAAGGTTTATGCTGCATGAATCTGTCTGACCACTCAGTCTATTCATGCCAGTATTCAGGCCATTCAACACAGTGTGACTAAATTACAAGTTAGCAATGGGGGTTGGCTTGAACAAATACATGGGAGATGGGGGCTTACTGGCTTTTTCAAGAATTTAATTAAGATAGGAATTTATATTTTAGTTGTAGTATTGCTTATGATGATTTGCTTGCCATGTATTTTGTAATGTGTTCAAAAACTGATAGATAAGTCTATGAAGAGAATTTTACTGGTGGAACAGAAAGATGGAGATATGGGAGGCAGCTGGGCAGTGGGACAGAGAGTACTGTGGAGTTGATGGATGTGGACATCTTGGCCCTTGTAAGCCAGAAAACATGGGAATATAAAATAGAAATGTAAGGGAGGAAGCGAAAAGGAATGTGGTACTTTGTTTTAAGGTAATCATGTAAGACTGAACCTGCAAGATTGTGGTTAAGCAATGTTGCTAAGAAACAGAAATAATACAGTTATTGCTTAGCAGTGGAAAATTTTACCTAAAGCTGAAAGGGTATATAAACCGGGCTTTTAGAAACAATACCTGACTTCATGACTTCGCGGCTTCACTGTATCAACAATAAACGACTTCTTAAACCTAACTGGAGTCCTGTCTCTCAATCACTGACAATTTCATTAAAAAGTAGGTATTTCTGAAATGTCCTCCTTATCCTAAAAAGGCAAGGTGTGAAAACTCTATAACCGCCACTATGAGAAAAGGTCCGTTAAGTACAATGTGGAAATGGGGGTCGGGGTGGGGAATGGGACTTTCAAAATAATTCAATGCTTCCCACTTAGACACCTACATGAACAACCAAGGTATCGTATTCATACCAAAAAGTGAACTCAGGTTCTCCAAAAGTGACTGGGATTTCAAGAAGCTACAGAGCCATCATGCACACTGCAGCAAAAAAAATCCCATCCTCCATTTTAAGCCTGCATAGTGGTTTGGCACTGGCCAGATGCCAGGAACCCACTGAAGCTGCTTACTTGCTCCCCTCTGCAGCTGGATAGAGGAGACAAAGGTTTTATTGGTTTTGCATGGCCTGATTTTTGGGGGGGAAGGACAGGGGGCTACAGGGGTGGCCTCTGTGAGAAGCTGCTGGAAGCCTCTTCCATGCTCAGCAGAGCCAATCCCTGGTGGCTCCAAAGATGGATGTGCTGCTGGTCAAGGCTGGACCAATTAGAAATGATGGTAACTCCTCTGTGATAACATATTTAAGAAGAAAGAAAAACAAAAACTTGTTGCGTGGTTGTAATTGCGGCCAGAGGAGAGCATGGTGAGAACACGTGAGAAGAACAACTCTGCAGCCACCAAGGTCAGTGAAGAAGGAGGGGGAGGAGGTGCTCCAGTCACCAGAGCTGAGATTCCCCTGCAGCCTGTGGTGAAGACTGTGGTGAAGCAGCTGTGCCCCCGTAGCCCATGGAGATCCATGGGGATGCAGAGATCCACCTGCAGCCCTTGCAGAAGTCCCACACCAGAACAGGTGGATGCTTGAAAGGAGGCTGTGACCCCATGGGAGGACCGTGGAGAGAGAAGCCCTGCTCCCATGCTGGAGCAACCTGTCCTTGCAGGACTGCACCCTATGGAAGAGGGACCCACACTGCAGCAGTCTGGGGAGGACTATTGCCCATGGGATGGACTCACGTTGCAGCAGGCTGCAGGGACCTGTTGCTCGTGAGATGGACTCATGTCAGAGAAGTTCATGGAGAACTGTCTCCTGTTGGAGAGACCCCCAGTGCAGCAGGGGAACGACCTCTCTCCCTGAGCAATGGGAGAATCCACGAGTGATGAACTGACCATAACCCCCATTCCTTGTCTCCTTGTGCCACTGGGGTAGGAGGGAGAGCTGAGAAGGAGGGAGGGGTGGGAGAAGGTGTCTAAGATGTTATTCTACTTCTGATTATCCTGCTCTGAATTTGTTAGTAATAAACCAAATTCATATCTCCAATTAGAGCCTGTTTTGCCGCCCGTGATGGTATTTGATGAGCGATCTCTCCTGGTCCTTATCTCAACCCATGAATCTTTCATTAAATTTTCTCTCTTCTATCCAGCTGCAGAGGGGAGGGAAGGAGGGAGGGAGGGAGGGAGGGAGGGAGGGAGGGAGGGAGGGAGAGTGGCTTTGGTGGGTGCCTGACATCTGGCCAGCATCAAACCACTACAGTCTGTTATATCTGTTTGCAGAGATGTTTTAATGCTCCCTGTATTTGAACAATTGAAGAGATTGTGGTGTTTTATGTCAAAACCAGCACAGAGAGTTTAGTGTGGAAATAGCTTCAGAGCAAAACCAAAAGACAGTCAATATGTAATTTTCAAATCAGTGATGCAAATCTTAGGAAATGGAGACTTGGTATACTTAGCATCTGATACTCATAAGAATTTGTCATCCCCTCAACATGAAGTCTCATGAATAAGAGAATATCACTGAAAGGATGGTATCTTAACTGCACAGGTGTTTCATCTGAGCCTAATAATTTATACAAAACATTTAGGATCTCATTTGCAAAAGTGTTGAGCACCTAGCTTTACATCCAAAGTCACCGGCAGCTGAGGGGACAGCATTTGTGAGAGCCAGCCTCCATGTGAAAAGAGCCAACTTTAACAAAAGATGAAATGTTTTGTAATAAGTTAAGGCTTTAAAAATAATTGCATGGACCATAGACAGCCCTACCAGAAGGAATGCGATACTGGATCTGATAGTCACCAATGTCAGTAAACTAATTGGGGACATCAAGATTGGAGGCAGCCTGGGCTGCAGTGATCATGCATTGGTGGAGTTGGCAGTCCTGAGGCATATGGGTCAAGTAAGGAGTAAAGTCAGGACCCTGAACATCAGAAAGGCAGACTTCCAGCTCTTCAGGGACATTCTCAGTGGGATCCCCTGGGAGACTTCCCTCGGGGACAAGGGAGTGAAATAGAGCTGGCATAAAGTCTTCCACATCCAATCCCCGTGAGCAGGAAATCTGGCAAGGAAGGCAGTAGACCAGCATGGCTGAGTCAGGACCTGCTGGCCAAACTAACAGGAAAGAAGCAAATGCATAGATAGTTGAAGCTAGGACAGGTGACCTGGGAAGAGTATAGAGATGAAGTTCGGTTGTTGCGGGAAGAAAGCTGGGGGTAAAATTAAAGAAAAGTAGAAAGTTTTAGATGCAGTTTTAACAGTATGGAAATTATAGGGGAGATGTGGTTGCTACTCCCTGGATGGAATGTGGTCAGCATGCCTGACCTCCCACACACAATACAGTCTAAGGGGGGCTAAATGGAGGGTGGAGCAGAGTGGAGACCCTGTGGCCAGGCTCTGTTAAAACCCTTGCAGAGGAGAGAACTCAGAGGTACTTTTTAGCTGATAAGCCACACAGCAGCTGAAAACCAAAGGAGACAAAGGAAGATGTCTTGCTGGTGAATCAGCAACCATGGTGAAATCACTGTCCTTGGACTGATGCATGTCTCCATCCCAAGGTTATCTCAGATACTGTACTGATGTTACCTGTCCCCAAGGTACGACCACCCCTCACTGAGTAAGACGTATGACTAAAGTCACTCAAGCTCCACCTAAAAAAAAGGAAATACTATAAAAGTGAGTTAGGAATGGGGAGACGTTAGGGAAGACTCCATTGTAACTTCTGAGATCAGTTGAGAGGCTGAACCTATCTTCTCCCCATAGGAAGTCCTATTGGATAAGAACCGTTCTCTGTGCATGCTGAATGATTATCTCAAGCCAGCTTTCATTGGGGATTAGAGCCCATTATTATGTCACTTTGAATAAGTTTTTGCAGTCAGATACTATCACACTGGCAAACCTCAAACCTTAACCTGTCACATTTTTTTTAATAGAGAATGTTATTCAGTAAACTGTTAATGTGAGTCCTTCAAAGGCCCTAGCAGTCACCAGTAGCAGGTGATATACTCTATTAAAGGTGTGGAGATCCAGGAGAGGATCTCTCTGTTGGCATGCGACCCTAAAGAAGTCAGTTAAACCACCATCTGATCCAGTGGACGGCTCAGTGAAGAGTCCCCATAACAGGATGCTGCCAGACTGGTCATGCACAATGGTCTCAGCTTTCCTGGTGTGCTGACAGACTAATCAAACATTAATGGTTTGAGGAAATTGTTGCTTTTCAAGCGACAGTTGTGTGGAGATGGGGTGAGGAAGGCCAAGATGAAGCTGGAACTGAACCTGGAAAGGGACACAAAGAATAACAGGAAGGGCTTCTACAGGTATGTTAACCAGAAAAGGGATGTCAAAGAATGTGTACACACACACACACACACACACACAGCCCCCTCCCAAATAAACAACTCTGGCAAACTGGCAACAACGGATGAGGAGAAGGCTGAGATACTTGACAACATTTTTGCCTCAGTGGCAACCTCTCTTCCCACACCTCTCAAGTGGATAGACAGCAGGATGGGGACTGTGGGAACAAAGTCCCTCCTGCTGTAATTAAAGATCAGGTTCACGACCACCTGAGGAACCTGAATGTACATAAGTCTATGGGACCTGATGAGATGCATCCCAGAGTCCTGAGGGAATGGGCCAATGTAGTTGCCAAGCCGGCTGTCATTATTGATTAGGAAAGGTGGTAGTAACGACACGCAGACTTCTGATCTCCAAGACGAGAGAGAGAGATATCTTTATTTTTCACCATCCTTTTATAGACAGTTCCAAGAAAGAAACACTATTGGACACTCAGAACAACACCCTTTGACCGTTTTTTCCAAGTAAACAACAACTTAGAAAAACACCACCTGCTAACGGTTTTCCACCTTAATGGTTTTTCACCTTCCAAGGATTGTTTTTGATTCCTCCTCACAATTTCTCAGGCCAGTGTGAGAAAGTTATGTGACTTGATTTCACACAGACTCAGACTCTGCTGTTGCTGCCTGATCTCTCGCTTTCAGTATCCACAGCCGGCCTCCATGATATTTGAAAATTCATGGCAGTCAGGTGGAGTCTCAGGTGACTGGAAAAAGGGAAACATTGAACTCATCTTTAAAAAGGGTAGAAAGGAGGACCCTGGGAACTACTGACCTGTCAGTCTCACCTCTGTGCCTGGGAAGGTGATGGAACAGACCCTCCTAAAAGCTGTGCTAGGGCACGTGGAGGACAGGGAGGTGATTCAGGACAGCCAGCATGGCTTCACCAAGAACAAGTCCTGCCTGACCAACCTAGTGGCCTTCTATGATGGAGTGACTACATCAGTGGACAAGGGAAGGGCTACAGATGTAATTTATCTGGACTTTAGTAAAGCCTTTGACACGGTCCTCCACAAACATCCTTCTCTCTAAACTGGAGACAGATGGATTTGATGAGTGGACTGTTAGGTGGATAAGGAATTGGTTGGATGGTCGCATCCAGAGGGTCGTGGTCAATGGCTCAGAGTCCTGATGGACATTCGTGACACAAGCGGTGTCCCTCAGGGGTCCGTATTGGGACCAGTGTTATTTAATATCTTCATTACTGACATTGTTGGGAGGAAAAGGTTACAACGGGAAGATTTGGCAAGGAGGGAATAATTTTGCTCAAATGACCTTGCACCTGGAAATGCTAAGGATGTCAGTGTGGGAAAACTCCATTTATTATGCCTAGTGTTGTTTCTCCTCTGCCCGTTTTGAGAAGTAGAATTCCTGTGTAGAGATAACACTCTCACAGACATGCTTGAGCCTCCTTCTGGGAGAGAGAGAGATCATAAAAGCACGGCCTTGTGATAAACTGTATGCAAGCGAAGCCTTTGATATATTGGGATCGGCAGTGGGCCCCACCTACTACTGCCCACTAGGATGAACTAAGCCTAATGAAGCCTGTGTCCCTGTGTGCCCTTGCTGCTCCCTAGGATGAACTAAGCCAAATGGAACCTGTATCCCCATGTGTCTCTGCTGTTTGGCATTGTTAGCAAGGTAATGAAATAAATCTACTCTTTGCATTTCAGCTGTCATTTGGTAGTTGCCCTGGTTATCTGTATGTGCCGATTCACACATTTGGCATAGTTGGCAGAGGCCAAGAGCAGCTATGCCATGGCCACAGGAAACTGATAAGGACAGTAGAACAGAACAGCACAGGCTTAGAGAAATAGATAAAGGATGTAACTTAGGCAAATATGAGTCATGCAAAATGCAAGCAGGATGCCAGCTCAGCTCCACAAGGCTGACAAAGCAGAAGTTATGCAAAACAATGATATTGCGCTTATTCAAAGCAGGGCTCAAGGAACAGCCACCTAAAAGGACGCCAGACTGTCAGAGACTGAAATGTTATAGTTCATGGCCTAAACATTGGTATAAAGGACTTTTGCCCATTATGACAGAACTGTCTAATGAAGCTGCACCACCAAAGCCCACCCCACCCTGAATGGGCCTCCTGACTGAAACCTTGAACTGTGAGTTAAGCTGCCTAAGAGAACTTGAGATAAGATAAAAGTGACACTGTTGTGGGAACTGACAGTGGTCAAAAAATAGATTTTTAGGCTTCAGGCACTAGCTTGAGGCCTGTGGGAAAAGCTAAGTACATAACACTCTCACTCTGGCCTGGGAAATCATAAGGAGGAACCCAAACAATCCTTGTAGATATCCTTTTTCCTGACACCTGGTGTTTTTCCAACTTGTTTACTGGCAAAGATGTTTAGAAAGAGGTGTAGGCTCCAAACAACCAATCATACTGATTCTACCAAAACACTGGATAAAAGAATCTGTCTTTCAATAAACTTTCACTATATGCCCTCAGATCAGAAGGCTCGGAGTCTCGTATCATTATCCCTGCCGTCCTGAATTGTAACGATACACTGTTGTTCAGTCATCTCAGGTCTGGGAAGAAACAGATAAGGCTGGGAGAGCATCCATGGGAGGGCCAAGCCCAGCAGCTGTCCTGAAAATCATCCCTCTCTGGCTTCGGGTTGGGGGGGGCCATAAGGCTTATCTGCTGAGACCAGGTTTGCACTGACACTCCCCCCCCCTCCCCCCCAACTGAGGGGGGAGGAGAAGAGCCTTGGGTGTGTGGCATACCTCTGATCAGAGGCAGTGAACACCCCTCCTCCATTACACAAACTGGCTCAGTTGTCAAAAACCCTCAATCCCAGGAAAACCACATCCATGGGACATTCACGTGAGAGGCAACTGAGGCGGTGTCATAATCCAGCAAAGACCCCCTGAAGGGCTCCCCAGACTCATTCCTGAGGTCTTGCACCAGAGCACTGCACATGATGCAAAGTGATGCGCCAATCCAGTCTTGCAAGAGACAGTGTCAAATTTGCCCCCCCTCAGGGGAGGTACCTGGGCATTCCCACCTGGCCCAAACGTATATTAATCCATTGAATTCTATGCTTTTTGGCAGGGGACCCTCACCACCAAGAAGACCAGATGGAGAGGATTGGCTGAATGCTGTTAAGATCCACAGAGAGGTGATACTTTCTACTTAATCTCTCTCTGCCACTCCTCCTGTCCCCCCTACCTCTTTTTCTATTTCTTTCTTTGTCTCTCATTTACTGTCAAATAAAATACATCAATTTTTTGGTATCAACATTTAACCTTGTTTGGTTTTAATCTCATTTCAGGGAATATTCGAACCTGAAGTTTCTATCCACAATCCACAGAGAGCTCACTGCTCCTCTATAATTAGCGGATCATAACACGGATGCTGAAGACTACCAAAGAAGACGACCCCAAAGGTCCATATAAGGACTTCCAATAAGGGATGTGACTATGGAAAATAAAGTAATACATATACATAAAGTAAGCGGGGATAGCTAATAAATATGTAATCAGTGTGTATGATAAAAACTCTGTTTACCCGACGCCCAGCTCATTTGATTAGAGGAAGGATCCTCTCAGTGATCAGCATGCTGCAATAAAGAATGTCTACTTTCTAATACTCAAAACTGTGTTAGAAAGTTTCTATTTGGCCAGTTTCAGTACCAAAGTGGCATGGAAATCTGCCCTCAAGTTAGCGGGGAGATTGGGTGATTGTTAGTTACTAGTCTTAGAGCTCTCGACCGTGAGATTATAGCCTTACGGGGGCCAAGGGAGAGAGTTGAAAGAGGAGAGCAGTGCCTCTAAAGGATGCAAAGGAGTTTGCATGGGAAGCATTTACTGCTCCAAAGGAGCAGTGCTGTGAGCAGCAACGCACTATAGAATGGCTGGTGGCACACATTGCTAACAAACAAAGGCAGAAATATGGGAAAAGTAAGGTCTTGACTTCCCAAGTTCATGCTCTTATTAAGAACCCTTTGTGGGATCCTGAGGGATGGGATGGAAATATTTGGACGGGGTCCTTGGACTCTGAGATTGAGTTTGAGCCAGACTCGGCAGATAAAGAGGTGGTAGAAACACAACCTCTCATACAAATGGAAGGGCAGCAGGATCTGTCGGACGCAGGGGCACAGGTCTCTCACACCTATACACCAAAATAGTTATAGGAATTTTTAGAGACTTACGGACAGAAGAGCAGGGAGAGCACACTGGCATGGATTTGACGAGCTTGAGATGGTGGTGCTGTGTTTATTCACTTATCAGTGGGTGAAAAGGATCTGTTAACTCCTATAGCCACTGATAATAAGGTCCAACAGGGGTATGCTCAACTACGGAATATCAGGGGTCCTGATGGATGGGATATTGCTGCGCTTACACTGTATCACTGGCTGTGTGCAGCAGTTTGAACAGCACATGCAGATCCTGCTGACTTAGCGTTGTCCCTTGGAAACTGGTGCACAATGGAAGAAGGTATTGGTTTGCTATGGCGGGTGGGGGCGACTCATGCACTAACCACAGGATCTAATCCTGCTGAAGTAGCAGTAACGAGAAGTATTAAAATGAAGTTTGTGAAAGGGGCACCTGATAAATTGAAACCCCTGATTATACCAGCAGTCACGTATGCTACTGGTAACATAGGTGCCTTCACAAATGCCTTGAGGGATATTGGGGCTGTGATCTCAGAGCCAGCTGTGCAGGTAGTGAGAGAAAATAAGCTGGCAAAGCAGAAAAGAGTCACCTCACGGGTGACATGGAAACAGATGTGGAACAATTGTGTGCAAGCCTGTGTTCCACAGTCAGAAATAGATGGAATTACAACATCAGAAATGTTTTGCCGTTGGCAAAAGTTAGTGCCTGCAAAAAGAGATCATCCTCCCATCACCCATCCTGCCACCTCAAAGCACTGCAACGCCTGGCAACTGCCGAAGCAGCAGGAGCAGCAGGTTGGCGGGTCCTCCCAAATTGCCACCACTGTAGCCTCTCACCGGGAGCAGGACTGATGCCCCTATGTTCCTCTAACTATAAAGTAGTGATCTTCGCATGTGTTGGCTCTGGTGGATACAGGTGCAGAAGTTGCCGTATTACACGGTGATATTGTTCCTAATGAAGAGACTTTGTAGATCTGCAGCTTGGGAGACAGTTCCATCCCCACCCTCCAAGCTAAGGTTACTTTAACGATAGGAGACACCTCTCCATTTGTCACAAAGGTGTTAATTGCCCCAGTTAAAGAATAGATCTCGGGCATTGGTGTGCTGGCAAGGTGAACAGTTGAAACACTAAATGGTCGTTTTTGTTTCCGGATTCCGCAAGTGGGATATGCTATTCAATCTATAACTGTTTTGCATGGGCTCCTGGAGTGGGATCCCGTTGTGTTGCCAGCGCCTGCCAAGGTGGTAAATGTAAAGCAGTATTGCATTCGGGGGAGGGAAGAGGAAATTACTCAAACAATCTCAAACAATTCAGGCACTCCAACGAGTGGGAATCATTAAAGACGCCATGACTGCTTTTAACAATCCTATTCGGTCTGTTCAAAAATTGGATGGCACTTGGAGAGTGACTGTTGGTTACAGAGACTTGGATAAAGTCACTCCCCTACTTGCAGTTAAGGTACCAGATATGGTTACCCTCATAGCAAAAATCAGGAAAACTCTACAACCCTGAAAGGTGGTAATGGATCTTGCTAATGCTTTATTTTCAATTGCCATTGTTTCTGACAGACAGGATCAGTTTGCCTTTACCTGGCAACAACAGCAGTATACCTTTCAGGTATTACCTCAGGGATGTAACCACAGTCCCTCCGTTTGCCACCAAATGGTGGCAGCTGATGTAGCACTCTGGGAAGGTGCTATCACTGTTTGCCATTATATTGATGATCCATTGATTATGGCAAAGTCACAACAAGAAATTGAGGCAGCTGCTGAATTGCTGAATGCCCACTAACAGGACCAAGGCTGGGCAATTAATCCAAATACAGGGCCCTGGTACTACTGTGCATTTTGGAGGGATAGTTTGGCATGGGCAGCTTAGAGAAATACCGAACACGGTACAGCAATTCCTTGTACCGACTATGGTGAAACAACTACAAACCTTCTTGGGGCTTTCAGGGCACTGGAGAACTTTCATTCCATACCTGGCAGTACTGATGCACTCTCAGCAGAAACTGCCTGGGAAGAAAGTTGTTTGGCACTGGGCTAAGCAACAACAAGAAGCCTCTGATAACTGCAAGAATGCTTTGAGTGTGACCAGTTGTACATGGCTGCATTTAAGGGCATTACATAGGCCCTGGGGGAAAATAAAGCAGGGTCAGTGGGCTTTGACCACCTGGCAGGTTGCTTACATTGGCCCCCTGCCCCCATCCAAGGGGGTGTTGATATGTATTCACTGCTGTGGATACAATGTTGAGGTTGCTCTTTGCTAAACCCACCAAATATGCTAAATCCTCTGTTAATATCAGATTGTCGAGTTCTTGAATTTCAGTTGTCTTTGACCAATGCCCAGGCCTTGTGTATTAGTTTTGCATGGTCTTGTTTTGGTAGTGGGACAGGGCTACAGGAGTGACTTCTGTGAGAAACTACTAGAAGTTTCTCCCATGTCCAGCAGAGCTAATCCCTGGTGGCTCCAAAAGTGGACATGCTATTCTCATGTCAAACACATTAGTACATGAATCAAAATAAGTTTTTCTTTTTCTGTTTAGTAAAATGCAATGTAATGCAAACTCATGCATTTGGAGATGCTACCTATCTAGTATAAATTAGATATCACAGAATCACATAGTAGATGAGGTTGGAAGGTACCTCTGGAAAGTGTGTAATCCAAGCTCTCCTGCTCAAAACAGAGTCAACTAGAGCAGGTTTCCCAGTGTCCACTTGGGTTTTGAATATCTCCAAGGACAGAGACACAATATCTCTAGGCAACCTGTTCCAGTGTTTTGACGACTCGCATGGTGAAAACATTTTTTCTCCTATTCAGATGGAATTTTCTGGTTTTGAATTTCTTCCCATTGTCTCTCCTCATGTCAATGGACACCACTGAAAAGAGCCTAGCTCCATCTTTTTTGCACTCTCCCTTCAGGTATTTATACACATTGATAAGATCCTCCCTGAATCTTCTCTTGGCTAAAATACCCATCTCTTTCAGCCTTTCCTCATAGGAGATATGTTCCAGTCCCTTAATCTTTGTGATCCTTTGCTGAACTTGCTTCAGTAAGTCTATGTCTCTCTTGTCCTCCTGAGCCAGAAACTGGAAACAGCACTCCAGGTGTGCTTTCACCAGTGCTGAGTAGAGGCAAAGGATCACCTCTCTCAACTTGCTGGCTTTCTTGCATACTGTCAAGATACTCTTGGCTGTCTTTGCAGCCAAGGCATGTTGCTGGCTCATGTACAACTTGGTGCCTTCCAGGACTCCTGGGTCCTTCTCTATAAAGCTGCTTTACGGTCAGTCAGCCCTCAGCATGTACTGATGCATGAAGTTATTCCTCTCTAGATGCAGGACTTGGCATTTCCCTTTGCTGAACTTCATGTGTTTCCTGTTAGCCCATTCTTGCATCCTGTTGAGCTCCCTCCCACCCATTTAATGTATCAACCACTTTTTCCAATTTTGGATCATCAACAAACTTGCTGATGGTGCATTCTGTCACATTATCTGAGTCATCCAGTAGTGAAATGTCCCCAGCATTGATCCCTGGGGTACACTACTAGTGTCTGGCATCCAACTAGACCTCTTGCTACTGATCACAACACTTTGAGGACAGCAGTTTAGCCAGGTTCCAACCCACCTCACATATCTAGTCAGTTTATCTATGAGAATGTTACCAGA
Source organism: Acrocephalus scirpaceus scirpaceus (assembly GCA_910950805.1). NCBI lineage: Eukaryota > Metazoa > Chordata > Aves > Passeriformes > Sylviidae > Acrocephalus > Acrocephalus scirpaceus. The sequence continues at coordinate 3,965,732 of CAJVGK010000018.1, read as the reverse complement.
AATAGTGTCAAAAAGCCTTACTAAAGTTGAGGAAAACAGCATTTACTGTTCTTCCCCTCATCCACTAAAGAATGTCTCATTGTGGAAGACTATCAGGTTAGCTGAGCACAATTTTCCCTTGGTGAAGCCATGCTGACTACTGATGATGATTTTCTTCATGTGCATGGAAATGGTTTCCAGGATTAACTGCTCCTTCACCTTTCCAGGGATCAAGGTGAAGCTAACCAGCTGTCAGAGACTGAAATGGTTCATGCTTTAAACACTGTTATGGAGGAGTTTTGGCCATTATAGCAAAAACTATATAAAGAAGCTACAACCACAGAAGCCCACCCCTCCTTGAAGATGCCTGACTGGAGCCACATAGATAAGAGAAAGGGGACACTATCATTCAGTCATCTCACCTCTAGGGATAAGTAAACAAGGCTGAGGGAAAAGAACGTATTCACAAGAAAGCCAAACACAGCAGAATAACATCCCTGGTTGGGTTTGGGGTGAGAGAGACCACAGCCCACAGAAGCCAGGTTTACACAGACTCCCCCCTGCAACTGAGGGGGCAGGAGGAGGTTTCTGGTGTTGTTACAAAAGGAGATAAGAGCTTTTAGAAAAGTCTTGCCTTAGGCTCAGATTTCTGGCAATAGCTCTGTTTGAGGTGGCCTGCATCCCAAATTGAGCTCTCTCACAAGTTCTTAAGAATGGCAAATTAGGTCTATTATAAAATGAATTATTTATTGAATAGACACAAGATTAACAGACAGAAGACTAAGCAGACTACTTACTACACAGCATAAAACAAAGAACTATCAGTAGATAAAAATACAGTGCATAATAAGGTACCTATATGTCGCTGTCGAGGCGGTCACGACATAAAGCAGATCACACATGCAGTCTCAAGTGGCAACTGTTTATTATCGAACATGGCCAACCTTTTATACACTTTCCAGTTGTTTATGCTTCTTCTATCCCAACTATTGGCTACAATAAATCAACATAACACTATTGGTGAAAAGTTACAGTGACTTCTAAAAATACTTCATCCAGCTGGGAACTTCTTACCTTTCTTCTCTTGGTCTCCTTGGTAACAGCCTTGAAGAAGGCTCCTTATCTTCTTGCTTCTCAGCTTCTTCTCACTCCTTTAGCTAACAGGCCCACTGTTAGTCCCTTCCACAATTCTGCCTTTTTGTTTTTGAACTGCAAACACAGCTGCTATGGATTTTTTGCAGGGCCCTTTGCAAAAATGCAAGCAGACAGGGGAAACACAAAACAACAATCACAACCATCAACAGAATTAACAGTCCCATTCTTAACAATACCTTTAACCACCCAATAACACAATCATTCCCAGCCTTTGTCCATCTATAAGTGATCTAATAACCACCCCAAGTGCTCAAAAAAAGAGATGCAGGAATAATAGAACCAAGGTTCCTAAAATCTGCATTGTCTTAATCACTACAAACCCAAAACACACCCTTTAATAACTGTGAAGGCACATTCAAACTGATGAGATACATGTTTTGATATATGGCTTTAGCCAGTGTCATCCATGCGTTCTGCTTGAGCTGTGGAACCATCCATCATGTCCTTTCCTGCGCGCTGCAGATAAGGCTTAACACAGTGAGCAGGAATCCATCGAGGACCATTATCTGTCAAAACACAAGCATAGCCCCTCCCCCAGGTAACTAGCTCCACTGGACCAGACCACATACCAGTAATTAAATCCTTGACCCATACCTTAACATTTCTACAGAAATCTGGTTGTTTAGAATTCAAAGAGGAAAAATGGTAAAAAATTGGAGATAAATGTGAGTCAGGCAGGGGGCGCAAAAAGTTTAGCACATACACAGCTTTATCTAATCTCACTTGAGGTGACTCCTGTTACATTCCCCCTTTTTGTTTTTGAACCTGACGTTTAAGAAGACCATGAGCCCTTTCAATAATTGCTTGGCCCATAGGAACATGTGGAATACCTGTGGAATGCTCAATGCCCCAAGCACGAAAAAATGCTCGCACTTTCTGCGAAGCATATGCTGGGCCGTTATCCATTTTTATGTGACATGGAACACCTAGGATGGAAAAGGCATGACAAAAATGACTAATAACATCACGAGTTTTTTCTCCTGTAAATGCTGAAGCAACCATTGCATGAGAAAAGGTATCAACTGTAACATGAACATACTTAAAGCAAACAAATTCTGGCATTTTGGTGACATCAGTTTGCCATTCCTCTAAAGGGGATAAACCCCTAGGGTTGGTACCATAATAGTGAGAAATATGAGTCATGTGACAGTCAGGACAAGAAGAAAGAATTGATTTTGCTTCACCAGGAGACAATTTGAATTGCTGCTGTAAAGATTGAGCACTCTGATGAAAAAACTGATGAGACAAAACTGCCTGCTGCAACACATTAGGTACAGTTTTGACTGCAGCAGCAGCTACTAGGGAATCCACACGGGCATTGCCCTCAACAAAAATTCCAGGTAATGATGTGTGGCTACGAATGTGCATGATAAAATAAGGATGTTTTCGAGCACAGATAACAGTCCATAATTTCATTAACATAGTAAATAGGGGTTTGTCTTGAATATTGTATAACACTGCTTGATCTAAATGTTTGACCAAATTAGGCACATAAAATGAATCAGTAACTATATTTAGAGAACCAGGAAATAAAGTGAAAGCCAAAAGAACTGCACAGAGTTCAACTAGTTGAGGAGATCCTTGCTGAATCATTGTCTCATATTCCCAGTGATCATCCTTTTTCCAAGCCACAGCTGCTTTTCCGGTTTTCCCTGATCCATCTGTAAAAACTGTTATACCTTCCACTGGAACAGGAGAACAAATTTGCTTCCCTTCAAAAGGGATCTCTTTGGCCAATTTTAGAATAGGATGAGAAGGAAAATGGTATTTTATTTGGCCTGTAAAACAAGATAAAGCAGATTGCAATTAATGACTATTTTGAAAGCACCATTCAAAATACCAGTGTTTTACAGGTATCACAATGGTCACTGGGTCATGTCCCAAAATTTCGTGACAACACCTGTGGCCCTTGATGATAATATCTGCAAAGAGCTAATAAAGTCCTGGAGCTGTTTTCCGAGATCTGAAAGACAAAAAGATCCATTCTAAAATATGCAAGTCGTCTTCCCACTTATCGCTCCATTGACACAGTATTCCACATGGTATTTCATGATCCTTCAAAATGAACAACTGAACAGCAACAGAGGTATCTATTCTGTTAACAAATTTGTGTGCTAAGGCCACTTAAATTTCTTCCAGGGTCTTTTTTGCTGCCGGGGTCAATTGCCTCTCATCAGTAGAGGAAGTGATCCCTTATAGCAAGTCATACAATGGTTGCATCTGATGATTGGTTATGCCCAAATATGGCTGAATCCAGCCTATTGAACCAGCCAATTTTTGTACGTCAGTAACATTTTTGACATCAATGTCTAATTTCACAGGTTGAGGCACAACTTGAGTATTAGTCACCAACATACCTAGATATTTCCAAGGCATGTGTTCCTGCACTTTCTCTGGGGCAATGATTAGACCAAAGGCTTTCAGGTTTGCCACAGTACATTGTTTAAGAGCTGATAACTGTTGTTTGTTGTCAGATGCCAAGAAGATATCATCCATGTAATGGTAGGAATAGCAGGTACTAAATTGCTCCCGTACTTTTGACAATGCCTGTGCCACAAACCATTGACAGATAGTCGGTGAATTTTTCAACCCTTGGGGAAGTACTTTCCATTGATATCTTTTGTTGGGTTCAGCATGATTTGTGGAAGGCACAGTAAAAGCAAATTTTTCTTTGTCTTGCTCAGCCAATGGAATAGTAAAAAAAAAATCTTTCAGATCAATGACAACTATTTGCCATCCCTGTGGAATCATTGAGGATGTAGGAAGGCCTGGTTGCAAGGTTCCCATTGTTGCCATTGCAGCATTTATCTGCCGTAAATCAGGTAAAAGTCTCCATTTTTCTGATTTCTTTTTTATTACAAAAACTGGGGTATTCCAGGGGCTGAATGACTCTTCAGTATGTCCAGCTTGCAATTGTTCTGTGACTAATTCTTGCAGGGCAGTAAGCTTTTCAGTAGTGAGGGGCCACTGGTCAACCCAGACAGGTTTGTCTGTCAACCATGTCAAGGCTACAACTGGACTTTCATTGCCCCGCATCACAGTGGCCCCTATGAAAACTCTGTAGTAATTCTGACACACCATTGAGATAAACAATCTCGTCCCCACAAACTCTGAGGAACATCGGCAACATAGGGTCTGATGTTAGCTTGTTGGCCATCAGGATGTTTCACATTAATTACAATGGCTGACAGGCCACCTGTTGTAAAACCACCCAACCCCATAAATCCAAAACCTGCATGAGTGAGAGGCCACAATTGAGGCCAACAGTGTCGCGAGAGTATCATGACATCTGCTCCGGTGTCAAACCTTTTACTGATATGGTTCCTGGCTGACATCCACTGGCAGTGAGGATGCATGTCTTTTCCGGATGTTTCTCTGTTACTTTCTCAGTCCAGAACACTTGAGGCAATCCCGTTGATCCAAAACTTCCTGTGCTGCGACTTCGGTGCACTGTATTTGGAACAGAACTCACAAAAGGTACAAGTTGAGCAATGCAAGTTCCTTTCTGAATAGTTACGGGGGGTCATCAATGGATACCATGGCATGAATTTGTCCTAAATAATCAGCATCAATAAGTCCTAAGTGTACATGAATACTTTTAAGTGTACTACTTGATCTCCCCATCAAAAAGGCACTCAACCCCCATCCTATTGAACCATAGGCATTGAGGGGCACTTTGCATATTTCTTTTGTCAAAATAGTTACTGTGTTGGTGGTGGGTATATCAATCCCTGCAGTGCCACTTGTTGCCCCTGAGTATTGTTCACAAATGGGTAGCTTTGCAGTGCCAGGAAGGTCCGTAATTGCTGCTGTGGTTGTTGGGGTATTTGTGTCCCCACGCACCCCTTCGCACTCTTCTTCCCGTTTCCCTGCAACAGCTGACCATTGGCATGAAATTTAGACCTGCATTGTTTAGCATAGTGCCCAAATTTAGCACAATGATTGCATATGACATTGCTGCTTGCATTTGACTGAGGTGTTGTTTTCTGCTTGTTACACTGTGCCCTTACATGCCCTTGCTGTCCACAAAGATAGCATTTTGGTGGAGGTCTCAGAGCTGCAGCAAGAGCTGCCATTTTATGCTCTACTGAACCAACTTTTGAGCAAGCAGTAACCATTTCGGGCAATGTGGGTTCCCCAGGTAAGGTTTCAATAATTTTTCTACAATCTGGGTTTGCATTTTCTTTAGTCAATTGTGTACACAATCTGTCCCACAAAGATACATCTTCTACCTGTTTTTCAATGGCTGCAGCAAGCTTTTCCACAAATTACAAAAATGGTTCTCTCATCCCTTGCTGTATAGTGACATATCTCTGTTTTGGAGCTGCCATTTCCATTGTTTTAAGTAAAGCACCCATGCCTATTTGTTGAGCTTGTGTCAAAATTAAAGGATCCCACCTTGCCTGTAAATCTGGATTGGCAAAAGTTCCAGTGCCCAGTAAGGCATCAACACCCACAGCATGACGAGGGTCATGTTGAGGCAAATGCATGTTTGTTAAAGCTGTGCGTTCAGCCGCTCGCCTCCAAGTTTCTTGAAACACACCATATTGTACCGGTTGGAACAAGATTGTAGCAAGGTGTATGATGTCATAAGGTGCAAGCATGTCAGTATTAATTACACGTATTAACTGCATTAACTCTGGGGAATTGATGCCGAACTGAGCCACTTTCGATTGAAGATCTTGCACAACCTTCCAGGCAAAGACGTGGTGGCTGTCATTCTGCCCTGTTCCAGGAACTGCTTTAAAAACTAGAAAGGCCATAGGGTTGTCACAGGAAACATTCATATCAATACTCTGTTCTTGAGGTACCTTTGGGGCACCTAATCACTCTATAATGTCCCAGTTCTTCTCTTCAGCTGCTTTCTCTCTAACAAATTCCCAAAACTTCTGAGGCTGTCAAGGAAGCATGGTTACTTGACATGGAGGCAAAGTCCATGGGGCAGTAGGGCTAGATCTATTAGAAGGTGAATTATCAACAGTTCCCTGCCCCAACTAAGGCATTACTGCAGGTGACTCTTGTTTCACTGTCACTGTCAGGTAATGGAGGATATGGTCTTGCAAATTGCTCATGCAGCTCAGAGGGAAGCAGGGGGGCAGACTGCTGGGTCTTTCTCTCTCTGCTAAAGTCATTTCAGCCAGCTGACGCTGGGGGGCAGTATATACTGGTACCATTGCAAGCTGCTGTTCAGGTGTTAGATAACAAGGCTTGGGAAACTGATAAGAAGGTATTTTGGCAGTCTGCCCAGAAGCTTTGGCAGCTTTCCCAGAAGCTTTGGCAGTTTTCCCAGAAACTTTGGCGGCTTTCCCAGAAGCTTTGGCGGCTTTCCCAGAAGCTTTGGCATCCAGCCCAAAAGCTCTGGCAGCTTTCCCGGATGCTTTGGCAGCCAGCCCAGAAACTCTGGCATCTCTCCTGGAAACTTTGGCAGCTTTCCCAGAAATTTCCATAGCAACTGCACCTGAGGCAATTTCCCCCTCGGATTGTCTCTGTCTCAACCCCCCCCCCCGTCTGTCTCCGTTATCAATTCCGTTGCCAAGCCCGACCCTTCGTCCATGTCACTGCCCCTTTGTTCCCACTCTGTTTTCTCACGCTCTGATTTCCACTCCTTCAATGCCTCAAAAAGCAATCCCCAGGTAACTGCTAGATCGATAACCCTTCTATCTCCTGCTCGAATTACTTCCCAAAGTCTGTCCCCGACTTTTTTTTCCACGCTTTAACACTGAATGCTGTATTAGGATCAGTGCCAAAATCCTGATTTAGCCCACAGCAGTATGCTACGAATGGCATAATCTGAAGTATTAATTCCCTTGTTTCTCAACAAGGCTTTCCATGTAGCTGTCCTAGGTTACAATGTAAAATCGTGCCCAAGGTTTGTATTCTATCCCCATGAGCCGTTGGAGCCAAGGTGGGGCAGTGTTTTCCTTATCTTCTGTTAACGAGCCTAACAATGCCTTGCCACATGACTCGTAGATAACTTCCTCTGGGAGTTATCTCTGTTCAATGGGCCATCAAAGACCCACTGCATGACTCATAGAATGAGATCAGCCCATTGGGAGATGCTCTGCCCAAGGGGAAGAGCCAAGCATTCCCACCTGGATAAATCCAGGGTTTGGGACAGCACAGGCAGCTTTTTATCCACTGGACTCCCAGAGGAGACAAGAGCTACCAGACCTTTCTACAGGATCACTGCTTCGACAAGATCATCTCATCTGGACTGCCGCTACCACCCTAACAGGGTGTCAGGTTGTATTCTGACTCTGTCAGTGGGGTTTTTTTTATACTATTACTTTTATTTTACTTTCTTTTATTTCTTTTCCTCTTATTAAATTGTGTTTTCTGACTTGGAGTCTTTCAGTGGTTTTGCTTTCAAACCAGCACAGTAGCTAAGACAACCTCTTCCTCCTTAGATAGATTATTTCCCATTTTCCTTTTTTTTATTTTTTTTGTTTCTTTTCTAATTGGTGGCTCACCTGACATCCAGGTGTCTTGATAGGAGGGAATCAGGTTCGGACTTCCATGTGGCTTCCACCTGCCACTCTCAGCTTCACCAACGCCGCCTCCCCCACTCTCCTCCCAGTGGGTCAAAGTTGCCAGTCACTAGGACCTCGTATGGGTCCAAACCCGAGTATGTTGCTCAGGCTGCTATATCACTCGGTGGTCACCAGGTGTCGCTGTCGAGGCAGTCATGACATAAAGCAGATCACACATGCAGTCTCAAGTGGCAACTGTTTATTATCGAACATGGCCGACCTTTTATACACTTTCCATTTTTTTTATGCTTCTTCTATCCCAACTATTGGCTACAATAAATCAACATAACACTATTGGTGAAAAGTTACAGTGACTTCTAAAAATACTTCATCCAGCTGAGAACTTTTCTCCTTATCTTTCTTCTGCTCTCTTCTTCTCTTGGTCTCCTTGGTAACAGCCTTGAAGAAGGCTCCTTATCTTCTTGCTTCTCAGCTTCTTCTCGCTCCTTTAGCTAACAGGCCCACTGTTAGTCCCTTCCACAGATGGGGGTATGAGATTTTGCTAACCCCCATTTTCAGGCTACCTTTAACCCTCATGTGCTGGACCAGTGCCAGAAAACAGGCATAGCGGCACTGGTGAAAACCATAGAGTTAGCTGCCCTGAAACAAAGATTTATCACTATAGTCCAAGGGACTAAGGAACCTTTTTTGCAGTTTGTTGAGAAACTTTCTGCATCTTTGGAGAAGCAGGTTAAAGATACCAATTTGAGAGCACTACTGCTCAGACAGCTGGCAAGAAGCAATGCCAATGTGGATTGCAGGAGGGTGATTGAGGCCCTCCCCGGGGATCCTTCCTTACTGGACATGGTCCAGGCTTGTGCTAATAGAGGCACCACAGATTGTAAGATGGCTGCCTTGGCCTCTGCTCTACCATTGTCCTCGAAGGGGCCAAAGGGCAAGCAGCAGAAACAGGTGAATGCACAGGCCAACAAAAAGCAGGTGAAGCAGAAGCAGAAAGTGAAAGCTCCCTTGTTTTTCTGCTGTCAGTGTGGGAAGCTGAACCACTTTGCAGAGGCTTGTATGGCGAAACTCAATTGCAATGGCCAGCCTTGGCCAGGTTTGGGAAATGGGAAGTCAAGCGCTCAGGGGAAACGCTTGCAGACACAAGCACTTCCCCAGGTCCTGGTGCTGATGCAGGTCTGCTCATTAGGCTTGCAGCCAGCACCCATGGCTCAGCCAGCGTCGATGTCTGCATGGCAGCAACAGTCATCTTAGACTCTTGCAAAGTGCACAAAGTTCCCTTGGATGCCTTTGGACCCTTGGGGGAGGGCAAAAGTGCCCTCCTCATGGGGAGGTCTAGTGCCACCCTTCAGGGTGTCATTGTGCATTTGGGACTTATTGATGCAGATTATACTGGACAGATTTGTTCTATGGTTTCCACTCCCACCCCCCTGTCACTATCCCCGAGAAGATGCGCATTGCTCAACTTGTGCCTTTTAAGTCTTCCGTTTCCAGGACTGTGGACCGGTGTCGAGGGGACGGCTGCTTCGGGTCTACCGGGCCACCTGAAGTTCAATGGACTGCAGTCCTGACTGACAAACATCTGGAGACGTGGTGTACTCTGTGCCTCCCTGGTGCCACCCCATCAGAGATGCACATTCGAGGCCTGATAGACACGGGCGCAGATGTGACCATTCTCTCCTTCTCTGCATGGCCTCTGTAGTGGCCTCTGGATCCTGTGGAGTCGCCCGTCGCAGGACTGGGTGGAACGACGCAATGCTTCGTGAGCCAGCAGCTTGTGCTGATCACAAACTCAGAGGGACAGTAGGCTATGGTTTGACCTTATGCCACTGTAGCTATTGCTAACTTCTGGGGATGGGATGTACTAGTGGCTTGGGGGGTACGAATCAGGACGGATTTTTGATGGGGGCCACTGTGACAAAGGGCGCACCATGTCCTACGCCTCCTTTACGGTGGCTGGTGGACAAACCTGTCTGGGAGAACCAGTAGCCCCTCCCGGAAGAAAAACTGGTCTCCCTTCGAGAATTGGTTCAGGAGCAATTGGACCAGGGTCATCTTGAGTTTTCTACCAGTCCCTGGAACACTCCTGTCTTTTGCATCAAAAAGAAATCTGGGAAATGGAGGTTGTTACAGGACCTCCGGAAAATCAATGCCGTGATGGAAAGCATGGGGACGCTGCAACCTGGTATGCCGTCACCCACCATGCCTCCTGCAGATTGGCCAGTTCTCATCATTGATCTAAAGGATTGTTTCTTTACAATTCCTTTGCATCCTGATGATAAAAAAGAATGCAAGGCTAGCTGATAAAGAAACTGCCTGCTTGAGGCTGTGATAAGAAAGACTGTTAGGACCAAGACTAGCTTTGTGGCTTGAACTGGGACCAAGAAGTCAGTGAGCATGTGCAAGAGGACGAGGTGAAAGGTTCAAACCTGAAGAAGACTTGTCTTACTTCATCATGAAATCTACCATACGACCACTGGAGGGCACTGCGCAAGCTCAAAAGACTAATAAGTTCATTTTAATACAAAGAGAGGCTAGGCAGAGCTAGGTAATGAATATGTATAGACGTATTTTGCAACTTAACACATATGTAACATTTTAGAGAATAAACAGAGACAAGGTAACTCTTTAGAGTTGCGCATGCTTTAGGAGGAAAATCTTCCTTGCGCCTCAGTGCTGAAACAAACATATTTACTTTACAACTCTGACGAGTTGTAGAGTTATTTACATGAATCATTTGGCAACCACAAAGGGACAGTACTCTAACCTGCTGCAGGAGTGGCGGGGGGGGCAATTTCCTGAGCCGCACCCCCGGGGTCTTCCCAGGAGGAACTTCGCTCACTTGGCTTGCTCATTGCGTGGGTAGACAACAACCTGCTGGCACCGCAGACAAACAGTATGTTTCAAATCTAAATAGCCTGTAAATTGTATTCTTGGCCAGGGTTGCTAATAAGCCGTGAAAGACACATAACGTTGACCCTGTGTAGGTAAAGTCTGGGCTTGCATGCAACCGGTGCCAGCAGGGTTCGGCACCGGCAGAGAGATCCACTGGCTGATAGAGCGGTCGGCGGACAGAGAGAAGGAATTCACTGTCGATTTGGCAACCACTAGCATTTTTGGGGGTAAAGTGAGTGAACCCTTTTATTGTTGCTCTTGTGTGAGTGCTGACTCTTGACATATGTGATTGTGTGGTTGTGTGACTCAGACGTGCCCTTGGTGCAAGCTGATCAGAACTCTGCCTGCCCGCTTCTGCCGCCAGCGAGTGGAGGGGGTTGCCAGCCGAGCCGATTCTGGCTCTGCCCACTCTCTTCCATCCCCGAGCGAGCAGGGGGTGGGAGCTGAGCAACCTGCAGTAGAAAATCTGAATATTTCAAGAGAGAGGAGGGGGATAGCTTGTTTTTGTGGTAATTTTAGAGCTTTTGGCTTGAGAGGGTGACATCTTGTGTAGGTGCTGATACAGTGTAAGGTTTGTGCAGGGCACTGGTATTACTCTTCTGCTAGGCAGAAGAGTGTGTGTACCCGGTGTGAGGAGGAATAACATTTTAGCCAAATAGACTTTGAGCCTGAGATTTTTAAGCTTGTGTGCAGAAAATCACATTTGGTTCCTGAAACTTGGGGTGTGGGAGAGGAAGACTGGAAGAGGACTGTGATAGCCTGTGAAAGAAGGTTTGGGTGGAAGTGAGACAAGGCGAGAAGGAGATAATGGGAACTGGCCAGAGCAAGATTTCTAAAGCTAGTCCTTTGGGTTGCATCCTGGCACACTGGAAGGACATTGTGGGTTCTGGGGGCAGGGACAGCAAACGGAATCTTATCAAGTATCGCAATCAGTGGTGACCTGTAGCAACGTGAGAGCAATGCCTAGGTCCTAGAGAGTGCCCGGTGTCTCAGCCCCAGGCACACTGCTACAATATAGCTGATGACTAAGCGAAAGGGATGGGCTTCTTGTTTGAAGATCCGAAAGCTATTTATTCAGGAACACAGGAAGGTATAGCAAAGGGGTCCAGGAACGCAGGATAGAGGTTCAGGGACACAACAGCCTTGAATAAAATCCAAGAACAAGAGCAAGGAGGGGGCCAAGGGCACAGGGTTATAAATTAGACAACTAGGGCGGGTCTGAGGTTCAGGGTCTAATAGGGATAGGAAAAAGTGGTGCAAAGGGGTAAATATAAACTAAGGGGACTAATGGGGTTACATGGGTGTAACATTGTGGCAAATTTAACCCAATAGGGTTCAAGAGAAGGGAAAACATTCTAAGGGGATTGCATATATGGTGAATGGGGCTGAACAGGGTAACATAAACTTAACAAACCAATAGAACAACGAAACTTAAGAAATATTAACGTGTCTGCAAAGGCCCATGGGAGGAAAGTTTTCCTTGCCATGATCTAAAAGGTTATCTTTCCCCATTTGCCTCTGTCGTTCCAAGGTTGAGGCACAGCTACATTAGGGATAAGCCCTTGGGCCTCCACAGTGACTTCTGTATCAATTGGAAGATGGAGGGAGGTGGCCACCTACTAGAACTTTAGTATATAACACCTTATTACAGTTGATGTTGTTTTTAAGGCGAGAAGGGAAGTGGGAAGAAGTTTCATATGCAGATATGTTTTTCTCCCTTTGTAACCACCCTGAACGGCAGAGACATTGTTGAATGAGAGCGGCTTCTGATCCCCTGGTGCTAGCCCTTGAAAAGGACCTCAAAGCTAATAAAGACAAGCTTAAGCAGTGCTGCTCAGCTTGTAGTGATGCCTTTGTGAAGGCTGACCTGAAACAGCGGCTAGGCAAAGCTAGAGAATAAAGTTGGTATTTATTAAAAGGTCTCCAGGATCCACCTTGGGCATTACAGGAGCCTAAGCAAGGCTGCACCCAGGGAGGGCTGAGAATGGTCCTAAAATGGCTGACCAGTCATGAGATTTTACAATTTTATAAGTTTAGGTCTGATTGCATATTGGGGTCCAATTGTCCAATTACAGCTTCAGGTTGTGAGGTCCCATCCTTCTTGTTCCTCCCCTCAGTCCACTGTTGTTTATGCTTTTGGGCTGAAAGTTGTCCTTGGTCTTCCAGCAGAAATGGATTTGTTTTGTCTACCTGCTCCATGGAGAGAGCTTACTGGCACTTAATATGAGGCTCAGAACTACATCCCTAGGCAGCACAGAATCTGAAAATATGAAAGCTAAGGCATCAGAAGCATTGGTCAAAGGTGTACAAAAAAAAGATAAGGTATACCAGAGAGTAACACAGGAACAAGATCTAGATGACTTGCATAGGCCTCCCCCTGGGAGACAGGAGGAGGATGAAGACTTGGAAGAGACATCAGCTCCAGTCCACTGCCCTCCTAGTAGTCTAATTTCTTCTTGGACTAGGAAGCAAGTATTCCAAGCACCCCTATAGGAGGCAGTGGGGCCAGATGGAGAAGGAATGTTAGTTATCTTTTTCCACAATTGACCTAGAAGCATGGGAAAAGGTTGCTAAAAATTACCAGAGCGACCCAATAGCCACTGCCAAACATTTAAGATATATAATAAAACAACATACCTCAGATTGGAGTGATATGAAATTATTATTAGATGCTCTGACCAAAACAGAAAAACAATTGATTTTAAAAACAGCAGGAGATTTGGCAGACTATTATAAAACCCAACAATTACATGTAAAGGACAAATTCGCACTTCAAAACCCAAACTGGAACCCAAATATAACAGCAGAAAGAGAAAAGCTGGAAAGCTATCAGGAATAGATAGCAAAAGGGGTAGAAAGAGCCATTCCCAAAACTATAAACTGATCAGCCTTGTATGCAATTGATGCCTTAGCTTTTATATTTTCAGATTCTGTGCTACCTAGGGATGTAGCCTCATATTAAGTGCCATATTAAGCTCCCTCTACAGAGCAGTTAGACAAAACAAATCCATTTCTGCTGGAAGACCAAGGACAACTTCCAGCCCAAGAACACAAACAATGGTAGACTGAGGGGTGGAACAAGAAAGATGAGACCTCACGGCCTGGGGCTGTAATTGGACAATTAAACCCCAATATGCAAATAGACCTAAACTTATAAAATTGTAAAATCTCGTGACCAGGTAGCCATTTTGTAACCACTCTCAGCCCTCCCTGGGTGCAGCCTTGCTTAGGCTTCTGTAATGCCTAGGGTAGATCCTGAAAACCTTTTAATAAATACCAACTTTATTCTCTAGCTTTTTCTAGCCTCTGTTTCAGGTCAGCCTTCCCAAGGCAACACAATTAAACAGGGTCCCTCCAAGTCTCTATCTGAATTCCTGGACCGTTTAAGAGACTCAATGTGCCATCACACCTCACTGGATCCTGGATCTGAAGTAGAAATACAACAGTCAGTTTATTCTTGGGACAGTCTACAGGAGACATTAAGACGTAAACTTCAGAAGCTTCTGGAAACAGATGGGAGGAACCTAGAAGCCCTATTAGATGACGCATGGAGAGTATTTAGCAATCAAGAAGAGGGATACAAAGAAGGAATGAAAAAACTGGTGGTGGTTGTGAGTGAACAAGAAAAAGGTAGATGCAAGCAGGGACCACCTAGACAAGGTCCACCCCGGTTGGGTAGAGATCAGTGTGCAATTTGTAAGAAGATGGGTCACTGGAAAAATCAGTGCTGAGAACGAAAATGAAACGACCAACAGGAAAGAGGGATCCGGGGGAAAAAGGAAGTGATTGCAAAGGTGAAAGAAGACTGAGGAGGACCAGGGGATTACACCCCAGCAGATCCACTGGTTATAAAAGTGAAGCTGGGGGAAAAAGGGAAAGAGGTGAAATTTTTAGTTGATACAGGAGCAACATATGCCATTTTAAATAAAGCTTTAATGCCTGTGGGAAAAAATTATGTTGTGGTTCAAGGGGCAACTGACCAGTCTGAAAAGGCATACTTTTGCAAACCATTAAAATACAAACTTGGGTAGCAGTGGGGCATTCATAGGTTTCTATATATGCCCAAATCTCCGCAGCCACTTTTGGGTAGAGATCTATTAGAACAATTACAAGCAAATATTACCTTTAGGAATGGGGAAATTACTCTGGAAGTAAACAATCAACAGTATGTGGAAGTGTTGAGCTTAATGTTAACAGCTATGGAAATTAAAGAGGAAATTAGTGAAGAAATAATTAACCTGGTTTTTCCTGGAGTGTAGGCTTCCAACGTACTAGGAAGGGTGAAAGATGCACCTCCTATACAAATTAAACTTAAGTAAGTGAAACAACTAGCAAGAATTAAACAGTATCCCTTGAAAAAGGAAGATAGGGAAGGAATTAGCCCAATAACTGGAAATTTTTTACAATTAGGATTGTTGAAAGACTTTAACATTCCCGTTTGTCCCGGTTTGGAACAGATTAGGGGAGAACCCCTAAAACAAACCTCCACCACCCCTCCCCCACTCCCAGACCTGGGTTCGGGAGGGAAGAAAAACTCCTTGGAGGGAAAGTGGAAAAACCTATTTTATTAACAACACTCCCCACACAAAAGAAAAAAAAGAAGGAAACAGATACTGTGCGGGAAGAGGCGCTGATCTTCTGTGTCGAGCTCTAGGAATTCCCGAACTTTCCTCAGGTCAGGTCAGGTCAGTCCAGAGCCGGTCCTAATCTTCAGGAAGGGGAAAGAAAAAAGGAAGAGGAAGGAAAAAAGCAAGCAAAGAATAGCGAAAAAATAGCAAGCAAGCACGCCAAGCAGAGCAAGCCGAGCCAAAAGTGAAAGTAAAAAAGCCCGCAGCCGTTTCCCCCCCCCCCCCCCCCAGCAAGGGCCCGCCTATCAGCCGCAGTCCTCGCCGGAGGGGAAGAGAAAACAACTGCCAAGACACAATATAGCCCCACGATGTAGGATATAGAGTAGGAGTCGCCTGCCAACCCAGGACACCGTTTTACCTGTTCAAAAACCTGACAGGTCATATCAAACAGTACAAGCTGTCAATAAGATAACTGAGGATCTCTATCCTGTGGTAGCAACCCCATATACTTTGTTAGCATGCCTAACAGCAGAGCTAACTTGGTTTACTATTTTAGATTTGAAAGATGCCTTCTTTTGCCTCCCTCTCCATGAAGCCAGCCACAAAATTTTTGCATTTGAATGGGAAAACCTTAAAAGTGGGCGCAAAACTCAGCTCACATGGATGGTTCTGCCTCAGGGGTTCAAGAATTTGCCCACCTTGTTTGGAGAACAACTTGCAAAAGACTTAGGATCCTGGAAAGCTCCATCAGAAGAAGGAAGGTTGTTGTAGTATGTAGATGACCTCCTCATAGCCACCCGGACGAAAGAAACGTGTGGCATGGACGATAAGCCTTTTAAACTTACTAGGACTCCTGGGGTACAGGGTATCAAAGAAAAAGGCCCAGATAGTAAATCAGAAAGATAATCTACCTGGGTTATGAGGTTAGTGCTGGACAATGGACTCTCGGGCAAGATCGTAAAGTAGCGATATGTCAAAGCCTGCAACCCCAGATGATAAAAGAACCGCGAACCTTTTTGGGAATGACTGGATGGTGTAAGTTATGGATATACAACTATGGGTTGCTTGTAAAACCTCTGTATGCGCTTATTACAAATAGAGACAGAGATGCCCAGTGGACAAAGGAGGCCACACAAGCTTTTCACCAGCTAAAGAAAGCTTTCATGTCAACTTCGGGTCTAGGACTTCCAGACATGAGTAAACCATTTTTTCTGTTTTCCCATGAGAAACAGGGGATAGCCCTGGGAATACTGGCACAGGACCTGGGCCCATATCAAAGGGCAGTTGCTTACTTTTCCAAGCAACTAGATGCAGCAACCAAGGGATGGCTGGGGTGCCTCAGAGCTGTCGCAGCAATTGTGTTGAATATTCAAGAGACATGCAAATTCACCCTGGACTAGAAAATTACTGTGCTAGTGTCTCACACAGTGTCTGCAGTACTAGAAGTGAAAGGTGGGCACTGGCTTTCCCCACAAAGGTTCCTGAAATACCAAGCCATCATGGTAAAACAAGATTGTAGCATCGTGCAACAGCATGTCCCTGAGAGCGACCTGCGCCTTCAGGGCCCGGTGCACTCTGCTAATAAAGAGCTGACCATAAAGGCGAGGAAAGGGGGTCCCGTTTAGAAATCCAAGTGCTGTTTATTGTCAGCGCATGCATCGTGGGCACAGCCTTGAATGTGTTCGAGGGACAAGACCCAAAATGGGGCCAAAGATCTAGGGTTATATAGCAGATAAAGGGGTGGTCCTTGACAGTCGGGGTCCAATAGGGATGGGAAAAATGGTGCAAAGGGGTGGCTAGGAGCTGGGGAGACTAATAGGATCACAGGGGTGGGGTACTTTGGAAAAAATAACCCAATCGGGTCCAAGGGAAGGAAGAACTTTCTAGGAAGGGTACATATATGGTGAACAGGGGCTGAACAGGGTGACAAACCTAACAAACCAATAGAACAGTGAAACCTAAGAAATATTAACATGTGGCTGCAAAGGCCCATGGGAGGAAGGTTTTTCTCATCCTTATCAAAAAGGGTATATCTCCTTGTAGCTGGCCTCTGGGCCTCCACACACAAGATGATGTAGAAATAGTAGTAACTAACATTGTTAACCCAGCTTCTTTTCTCAGTGGAAATCAAGGGGAGTCAGTATACCATGATTGCCTCGAGACTATTGAAGCAACCTACTCCAGCCATCCAGACCTGAAGGACACCCTTTTTGATGATCCAGAAACCTGGTTCACTGATAGAAGTAGCTACATCATCAGTGGAAAATGATGTGCTGAGTATGTTGTTACCACCTCCAGAAGGGTAATTGAATCTGGACCTTTGCTAGCAGATACCTCTGCACAAAAGGCCGAGATAGCTGCTTTAACCCATGCTTTAGAAAGAGCAGAAGGAAAGAGAATAAACATTTACACAGACTCAAGTTATGCTTTTGAGGTTGTACATGCACATAGAGCCATCTGGAAGGAAAGGGGACTGTTGAACTCGCTGGAGAACATCAAGCATACACAAGAGATAATGCGACTATTAGAAGCAGTCCAGCTGCCTGAGAAGGTAGCAATTATGCACATCAAGGCACATCAGAAGGTAAGCTTAGAATTGGAGGAAGGAAATGAGCTGGCAGACAGAGGCAAAAGAAGCAGCAAAAGGTGAGATAACAGTAGTGGGAGCTTTGATTCCAGATGGTCAGATCTCCCTTGAAGGTAAGCCAGAATATAATAAACAAGATAGAAAACTACATGAGGACCAAGGTGGAACATATAACCAAGATGGATGGGTTGTCACTGAAGAAGGGAAGCTGGTTTTCCCCTCCCATCTACTATGGTCACTAGTAAGAGAGGAACATCAGAAAACACTCTGGGAATAGATGCCTTGAATAATTATTTAATTTAAAATATTACTGCCAGGAACCTATAAGCTACCATCACTCAAGTGACTCGACAGTGTGACCTTTGCCTCCAGACTAAACCCAAAAATACCCCCAAACCAAAACTTGGTCAAATTGGGAGGGGCCATGGGCCCAGGCAGCAGCGGCAAATTGACTTTTCAGAACTTCCAAGAAAATAGGGGTATGAATATTTGTTGGTGCTAACAGATACCTTTTCAGGGTGGCCAGAAGCTTTTCCCACCAGAACTGCCAAAGCCTGGTAGGTAACCAGAGTACTATTACAGGAAATCATACCACCCTTTGGAGTTCCAGCCAAAATATTCTCAGATAGAAGACCACATTTTATTTCAAAAATAGTGCAGCAAATTAGCCGTCACTTGGGCATAGACTGGGAACTTCACATTCCATACCACCCTCAGTCAAGTGGCTAATTGGAGAAAATGAATCATTTGATTAGACAACAAATTGTGAGACTAGGGCAAGAAGCTATTCTGCCCTGGCTCCAATCTGTCTCACTGGCATTGCTACAAATTCAGAATAAACCCAGAACTAAAAAAATGTTAAGTCCTTTGGAAATGCTTTATGGTAGACCATATGGGGTGCAAAAAGGAATGTCCATCCAAGTTGGGGAAGAAACACTGACCACCTACATGGTGGCCCTGGGTAAACAACTCAGAAAAATTGAAAAACATGTGCCTAGAACTCGGAGTATAGGATTAGACAGGCCAGTACATGACATACAACCTGGAAATTACGTATATATTGTCTCTTGCAGAAAAGACTCTAGAACCACCATGGGAAGGACCATTCCAGGTGCTTCTTACCACATTCACGGCAATTAAGATCAAGGAGCAAAGTGTGTGGATCCATCACACTCAAGTAAAAAAGGCTCCAGAGACCCCCTGGAAAGTAACACCAGGTGATGATGAACTGAAACTAAAACTTACTTGAACAAAATGAATGCATTACAGCTGGGAATATTTAGTAATTCAGCTTGCAGAAATTTAATCAAGAAAATTGTTTTGTTTGTAATAATAATTATAATCCAAGAATTGGAAAGTACCTCTAGCCAGAACAATGCTGAATGGCCTTAGTCCCAAGCTTTTATTCAGTACACTAGATCCATAGGAGAGTATTCTGATATAAAAGATCTAAACCTATCAACTGTGGTCATGCACGAAAACCAAGTATATGAAAGGCAAGAATGGCGAAAGCAAAAGTTGTGGTCACTTCAAGGGACTATAGGAGAGGTAATTAGAATAGGATGCAGGATAATTAATGGGATTATCCATAAGAAAACAATACAAATTAGTGTCTCAACAACTCCTATAGATGAGCACCAGGAGATTTGTATTTGTTTAAATGAATTAGATTGTTGGTATAATTTTACGTTAGTACAGACTGTTGTGGTGGTTTGTCTTTGGACCCATGACACTATTGGGGTCTCATTTGAATTTAAAATAAATGCCATAACTGGGCTTATTACAATCTATGCCAGCACTCCAGCCCAAACCCAATTCACACCACTTAAGCTTTAATTCAAAATTTATGAAATTGGCCCTTATGTAATAAAGAATATGGGCCAACAACAACTGTTTTTTAACCCAGAATGGTCTCTCAAACGTGTTGAATTACTAATGCAAACTAATATCTCTGAAGTTCAGCCAGCCTGCTCTTCTTTCCTAAAGACATCCTTTGAGAGCTGGGCAACATGGTTGCAAAGGCAAGCACGCCTTAGGGGCAGAATGTGAAAAGATTTTACAGGAATATTAGGAACAGGAGTGGGAGTTTTAAACTGAATGGATTCAGAAATACTAATGAATAAGCTAGCCACAGCAACAAGTGATCTAACATAACTAAAACAGCTCCTACAGTCATCCTTATTGGCATTAGGAACTAGTCAATGGCAGGTTTCAATAGTATTACCAAGATGGAAAAAAAGGGAAGACCAAGACCATAGGTTAATAATAGATGCACTTGGTATGGCTCAATGTGTCTGGCTTTCAGTTGTATGCAAGCACAATTATGGCTGCAGTCAACAGCTGCCTTAATCATAAGAGAAGGAAGTGAAGGCACTTTTCTGATTGAGATTCAGAAAGCTTTTTGGGACAATGCTACAAACTTTGAAAGGAAATTTCAATCTTGGTGCACCCTAGTAAATTTTACCTATGACCCTACTGTTAACATGGGTGCTGCCTTTGTGCTTACTATACGTAATACCACAGTTTATGTTCTTCATCCCATCATTGCACTAGGGTTAAATCATGAAGGGACAGTACTCTACCCCTCAGAACATAGAGTATGGGCCCAGAGTGTAAATGAGAAATGGCAAACTGTAAATTTAGAATCTTGCATTGCCTGAGAACAGCAAGGGTTTATTTGTGAAAGTAATACAATTGATGCTCGAGGCATATGTCTTGACACTGAGCAAGACTCCTGTCAGTTTAAAATACAAGCGGATACTACTCAAAAGACTGTGCTTATATATACTGGTCAAGTCTGCATATGTTTAAGAACTGCTTGTGCTTCTATAGAAATAGATAATTACAATGCAGCTTTGTCTGTTAAGAATTATTCTAATTTTTGTATTTGTAATTTTGTTAAGATTGTCAGGTGTGACTTCTTATATCAGGTACCAGCTGTATCCCACCAGTTGATAAAATCAAATTACACAATATATCAAAGGTTATTATCAACACCAATCAGAATGAATCTTACATTATTGAAGCAATTAATGAAACACTGAGGTCTAATTAAAATTTTGAGAAAAATCCAGGAAAAGGGAGAGAAAACTCTAACTGCTATCCATCATGACACAAAAGAAATAAACATAGTTTTGCAGAAAATAAAACAAGACATGAGTCATCACTGGTGGGATAGCCTCTTTAAATAATCGCCAACCGGGACTGGGATTTTAAATATGTTGTGTCACCCCATTATTGTTTTATTAATTAATGTAAGTTTAATATTGTCTTTTGTAGTACTTGTTTTGAACTGGAGAATGTTGAAATAGTGACAATATTAACCTCCTTACCAAAGGTACATAGTAAAGTATTGAGAGATACATATCGTAGAAATTAGAAAGAAGAATTGTTGTATTAAGTAAAAGAACTTACTTATTTTCTAGAAAAGAAGGTGTAGTGGTTTCACATTCACCAATTCCTGTTTCTCAAAATTAGTGTAGTGATTTGAGTGCCTACCAGAATCATTTACTCTTTTTCTGCTGTGAGATAAGATTAGGAGAAAAGCAAAGCAGGCTCAAAACTGTAAAGGGTATAAAGAAAGCTTTATTAACAAAACTACAAGAGAGGAAAAAATTAATAAGAATCAGAATAAAACCTTTAAAACACTTTTCCTCTACCCCAACAGCTTCTTTTCTTTCTCACAGACAATGTATAAAGACAAAACTTGGAAATCTAGGTCAATACCACTTGTAAAATTGTCTTTCATCAGTCCATTTAGAGAGACAAGTCTCTTTTGGTCTGTTATGGTAACTTTCCACAAGAAAGAAACAGTCTGCTTGTGGCTTTTAACTCTCACAAAAACAGCTGCCCAGAGAAAAACTGCAGTTGTGAACCTCCCATATCACGTAGCCTTTCCCGTGGCTACATATGGGCCATGGACTCATGCATACTCATGGGGTATCGTTTTTAAAGATGAACGGCTCCAAAAGCAAAGGGTTTTGTATACTATCTCTAAATTCATCTTCATCTCAAGAAACAGAGGTCTTCTTTTTCCCTGGGGGCAGAGGGCTTCTATTTTTCTCTTTATCTTCCTCTGTTCAAAATTCTTCATTAGATCACAGCTATTTTAATATTTACTTAGTCCATCACAAATGTCTTTGCTTATCTTTACAATTTAAATACTCTCATCATCTCCCCAAATGCATATTTGTTCCACGGTTTAAAGGAATAGTCTAGCATATTACAGTCTGTTACCACGGCTCACAAAAGATTTTCAGCCCAAAAACCAAGGCATCTTCTCCATCTCCTCATCTAAGATACCACTTTTCCTCAACTGACTCCGAATCATCATAGTGTCTCTTTACATGTCCCTCACACTGGCTTTTCTGTCACTCAGAGAAAGGTTAGTGCTTTGTAAATTTAATCTGTGTAAGGAAAGAGTTAACATCTCTCCCAGGTCTGCAGAGGGCATGCTGGTTCTTCCCCGGGAGATGACCAAAGGTGGCAGACTCAGGCCATGCTGGAGCTGGAGCCAGGATCTCTCTCGTGGCTGGGCTTCCCCCCCCTCCTCTGTCTGGCAATCGCTGGAGCCGAGGAGGGGGGGTGGGGGGGTGGGGTGGGTGCAGCATAGCAACAGATGTTAGCAGACACTTGGGCCCAGGCTCGGCCAGGACAGGGCATACTCTCCTCCCCTCCCTCTGCCTGGCAGTCATCGGGCCCACCCCGGCCAAGACGGCCAAGGCGCCTGCAGCGGCAGGGCCCGGCCAGCCCGCCAGGCCCTGGGGGCCACACGGGGGAGGGGGACCAGCCCTGTTACCTGTTCTGAGGCCAGAAGGAAAAGGAAGTTTCCCGGGATTCCTCTGATTTTTAACCCTGTGTGTTCCCAGAGGTATGTCATCTTTCTAATTGGTCAATCAAGCTGTCAACTTCAAAGCCAGTCACTAATTGATTTTTGCTATAACTTTCTTCAAAAAATCCCTTCTGTGAGAAACCAGCACAGGGGGGACTGCAGCAAGGGGGTTAAAAGTCAAGGGGTGATTCATTAGAGGTAACAGTCTGGACTATGTCCCTCGCTTAACATTTGCTGTGCTTGCAGAGGCAGGCAAGGCCATTGCTTGCAAAAGCAAAATGAAAAGAATGCAAGGCTAGCTGATAAAGAAACTGCCTGCGTGAGGCTGTGATAATGTTATAAATAAAGAGCTTGACTTGGCCAATATATCAAGCAGCAATCAATTTATTAATACAGAATGGTAAAGTGTGAGCAAAGCAGCGCTGGGTACAGTGGGGGTTTCCCCTC